>CM069168.1:12046826-12166826 GCA_035221665.1 Okamejei kenojei
GGAACTGTCATGTAAATGCAGAAAAAAAAAATTTGTTAATTGTGTGTGTGTGTGTGTGTGTTGTGTGTGTGTGTGTGTGTGTGTGTGTGTGTGTGTGTGTGTGTGTGTTGGGTGTGTGTGTCTGTGTGTGTGGTGTGTGTGTGTCGTGTGTGTGGCTCAAGTGTGTGTGTGTGTGTGTGTGTGTGTGAGTGTCAGTGTGTGTGTGTGTGTGTGATGTGTGTATGGTGTGTGTGTGGTATTCTGTTGTGTGTGTGTGTGTGTGTTTCAGTGTGTGTGTGTGTGTGTGCTGTGTGTTGTTGGTGTGTGTTGTGTGTGTTGTGTGTGTGTTTGTGTGAGTGTCTGTTGGTGTGTGTGTGTGTGTGTGTATGTTGGGTGTGTGTGTGCGGTGTATACTTTTGTGTGGGTGTGTGTCTGTTGGTGTGTGTTGTGTGTGTTTGTGGGCTTGTGGGGGTCTGTTTGGTTGTGTTGTAGTGTGTGTGTTTGTGGGAGTGTGGGTCTGTGGTGTGTTGTGTGTGTGTCTGTTTGGTGTGTGTCTGTGTGTTGCATCGTGTGTGTGTGTGACTTCGTGGGATCGCTGGTCGGCACGGACTTTGTGGGCCGAAGGGCCTGTTTCTGCGCTGTGTCTAAACTAAACTAAACGACCATTTGTCACGAAAGGACTCTGCCGTGCCTGGCTATCCACAGCTGTGGCGGTTCCGTACCCCCTGCCCACACATGCCTTGATTCCCATTTTTGAAGAACTATGTGCCGGTGGGCATTGCCCACTATCTCACTGTGATGAGCACACCCCTGGTTTCCCAGCAACCAGTCACGCTCTGCTTCCTTCATGCACCAGTTTCACACCTTTATATTGGGAGGATGAGTCATTATCTACTCTTCCGATCCCTGGAAGCCAGCACGCTGCCCTTAACACTTTCCTTCCCACCCTCCCACACGTCGGGGCTGCCGTTACAATTCCTCTGGTCCACAATGGCCCCATCACCAGCCCTCTAATGACCAGCTCTTAGAGGGGTTGCGGGGTGAGTGAGTGGGGGGTGTGGTGCAGGGAAGGCGGTGTTTCGGGGGGGGGGAGGATGGAAAGAGCGTGGGTGAGTAAAGGGGTGGAGGGAGAAAAAGTTGGCAGAACGAGAAAAGAGTGGGGGGGGGGAGGATAGAAAAAGAGGGGTGCAGGAGAAAAAAGAGAGGCGGAGAGATAAAGAAAGGGAGAGAGAAAGAGAGGGGAGAGAAAGGGGGGGCAAGGAGAGACAAGTGGGGAAGGAGAAAAAGAGGGGGAGATGAGAAAAACGTGGGGGAGAGAGAGAAAGAGGGGGAGAGTGGGAGTAGAGGGGGGAGAGAGTGGCGGGGAGAGGAGAAAGAGGGGGGAGAGAGAAAAAGAGGCGGGTGAGAAGGGAGGGGGGTGAGAGAGAGAGAGAAAAAAAAGAAGAAAGAGGGAGAGTGAACATTCTTAACGGGGTTACAAAATTTCTTAAGGGGTCAGACAGGCTAGATGCAGGAAGATTGTTTCCCGATGTTGGGAAGTCCAGAACAAGGGGTCACAGTTTAAGGATTAAGGGGGACGGCTTTTGGACCGTGATGAGAAAGTCATTTTTCACACAGGGGGGGGAGTGTGGTGTAGTTGTGGATTCTCTGCCACAGAATGGTAGTTGAGGCCAGTTTCTGTGGCTTTATTTTAAGAAGGGAGTTAGATGTGGCCCTTGTGGCTAATGGTCAGGTGGTATGGGAGAAGGCAGGTACAGGATACTGAGTTGGGTTTGATCAGCCAAGTTCATATTGAATGGCGGTGCAGGCTCGAAGGGCGAATGGCCTACTCATGCACCTATTTTCTATGTTTCTAAAAGGGATGAGAGAGGTAAAAGGGGCGGAGATGAGAAAGAGGGGGAGAGAGAAAAAGAGGCGGGGTGAGAATGGGGGTGACAAAATAAAAAAGGGGGGGAGAAAAATTGGGTGGGGAGTGATGTAAAGGAGGGAGAGAAACTTAAGAGGTGGAGAGATTGTAAACAGAGGGAGGTGGGTTTGCAGAAGAAGGGAAAACAGGTGGGGTTGAAAAGAGTGGGAGACTGAGAGAAGAGATTGGGAAGGAGAGAGGGAGGGCTCGGGAGAGGGGGAGGAGGGAGGGGAGGGAGAGACACATTGTTAATTAAGGCTGTTCAGCTGACAGTTCAGTCAGCTGACACCACATCTAAGTTACACAACACACTTAATGCTGGTGTAAGCTGAACCCATTTAGTGGCGAGCAGTGCAGTATAACTGACCCATAAATAACCAAGAGTTTTATGGCACTAAGAATAACACTGTAAGCTGACATTAATCACAGTCTATTGTGGGTAATTCTCCATCCACCAACATTAGCAACTTCTCCGTTCCTGTTAGCTCTTTCCCGTATCATGCCGCTTCTGACACCCAGTGGCTTGCAATTGATGAAAGAACTTGCAGGTACAATTAATGGCACATACGACAGTCCACGATCCAATATCCCCAGTCGCTTCACCCTCGCCTGGTAACAATTCCACAGGCAAAGGCCAATCTCAGCCGCAACACCTAAATCTTTATCCTTAGAAACATAGAAAACAGGTGCAGGAGGAGGCCATTCGCCCCTTCGAGTCAGCACTGCCATTCATTGTGATCATGGCTGATCGTCCCCTATCAATAACCTGTGCCTGCCTTCTCCCCATATCCCCTGACTCCACCAGCCCCGAGAGCTCTATCTAACTCTCTCTTAAATCCATCCAGTATCTCTCTCCCCACCCAATTTTTCTCCCCCTTTTTTTTGTCCCCCATTTCTCTCCCACCTCTTTTTCTCATTCCCCCTCTTTTTCTATCGCCTCTTTTGGAAAAAATTCCTCACTGCCATCTGTGGCAGGGAATTCACGATTTCACAACGCTCTGGGTGTTCCCATTTATCTTAAGACTGTGCCCCTGGTTCTGGACTCGCTCAACATGGGGAAAACATTTTTCTGCATCGAGCTTGTCCAGTCCTTTATAATTGTATATGTTTCCATTAAGATCCCCCTATCCTTCTAAACTCCATGTGTATACAAGCCTTAGTCTTTTCAATCTTTCTCTTATGACAGTCCCGCCATCCCAGGGATCAATCTCTGAACCTACGCTGCACTCTGCCAATCACATGGATGTCCTTCCTCAAATTAGGAGACCAAAACTGGACGCAATACTCCAGATGTGGTTTCACTAGAGCCCTATACAACTGCAGAAGAACCTCTTTGCTCCTATACTGAAATCCTCTTGTTATTTGCAGATTAAGCAGCAAGAGTCTGGCTCTGCAAATTCCTGTGTTGAATCAGCACCGATCAGGGAGTGGTGACAGGTCTTAATATTACTTCACTTTTGACTTTGGAGATATGGTGGGGAACCAGGCCCTTCGGCCTGCCGGGTCCGTGCTGGCCAGCAGCCACTGCGTGCACCAACACCTCGGTAACTATTGTTACACTGTGAAACTTTACTACAAGCCCGCACCTCTCTGGAGTGTGGGAGGAAAGGAAACCGCGAGCACGGGAGGGAAAAAACCCACGACCGGTCACGGGGAGAACGTGCAAACCCCGTACAGACAGCGCCCGCGGCCAGGATCGAACCCGGGTCTCCGGCGCTGTAGGGCAGCGACTCTACCCCCGCGCTGCCGTGCCTCCCATATTTTGTGCCGCCGGTTTGGTTTTGTGAGCAAGGCTTACGGTGAAAAGGCTGTCTCGCATCAGTGGATTCAACTAATGCAGAACACAGCTGGAGCACAGTGCACAGGGAATAAAGTGGAGGCAACAAGTTCAAATTAGCAAGGGCAAGAACTTTCAGCAGCTTCTTATACTTTGAAACTGGCCCATAAATATCCCAGAATTGATCCTCAAGCTGCCGGGATTCATTTATGATACCATCAGCGGTGACTCAATCTTTCCTGGTAAGGATCTTCAGTGGCCTATTCATTCCTCATTCGGGAACCGAAGATTGCACAGGTCAGGGATCTCTGAAACATTAGCGCCCAGTTCCCACAATGTAGTTCCTAAAATGGGCTGCTATTCGGTTCCCTCCACACCGGGAATGGTGCACAGTCACCCTGAATCCTGAAGGGACATAAGTCGGAGAAGATTGAACAGCAAGAAAAAAGCCCAGGGTCATAGTCACTGAGGTTAGGTGGTGAGGAGAGGAGGGAGAAAGAAAGGGGTTCTGGTTAAGTAAAACCTAATAAAGGCAGTGAAAGGCAAAACCTGAGCAATATAGAAACATAGAAAATAGGTGGAGGAGGCCATTCGGCCCTTCAAGCCAGCACCGCCATTCATTGTGATCATGGCTTATCGTCCCCAATCAATAACCTGTGCCTTCCTTCTCCCCATATCCCTTGATTCCACTAGCCCCTATTCAAAGAAAATATACTTAATGACAAGATGGAATCAAAGAGCTGTTCAAAATCAAATTTTGAACATTGTAGGCAGTTTTGGGCCCTCTAGTCAGAAGAAGGATGCACTGGGTTCAGAGGAGGTTAATTGATTTGGTAAATGGAAAAATTGTCCCTGGTGGGTTGTAAGGATCGATAGTGTTAATGTGGGGGATCGCTGGTCGGCACGGACCCGGTGGGCTGAAGGGCCTGTTTCCGCGCTGTATCTCTAAACTAAACTCAAAAATAAACAAAAGGAGGAATTTACTTCGGCAGATCGTGGGAAGCTGTGGAATTCATCGCCACAGATGGCCTGCAGAGGCCAAGTAATTGGGTGTTTTTAAAGAGGAGACTGATGGGTTCGCAATTAGTACGGGCATCAGAAGGTTAAGGGCAGAGATCAGGAGAATGGGGTTGAAAGGGAAAAGTAGATCAGCCATGATCGAATGGCAGAGCAGACTCGATGGGCCGAATGGCCTAATTCTGTCCCGATCTTATGGAACAGTTCTTTTGAAACACCTGCGCAAAAGGCAGTGATTAATGATATTGGCTCTCCACCACCTTCTACAGCAATTAGGAATGGGCTGACAATGTTGAAATCCGAAAGAATAAAATAAAAATCAGCACCTCAGGAGTTGCTGACAGTTTTTGCACATCTAGAGTTTATTATATAAAAAAAAATACCTTCCTCCCTGTTATTCTTTTCGCTTCCCATTTCTCTCACCTCCAGAATAATTGAAAGATACAGCATTGAAAAAGGCCCTTCGGCCCACCGAGTCCATGCTGACTATCGCCCACCACACTAGTTCAATGCTATCCCAATTCCGCACTGAAACGTCGCCCATTCCTTCTCTCCAGAGATGCTGCCTCACCCGCTGAGTTACTCCAGCATTTTGTGTCTACTTTTGATTGAAACCAGCATCTGCAGTTCTTTCTTGCACATAATATACGTTCAATGCACTAGAAGTTTGTACAGTCTTGTGGTGCCCCAACCCAGCCAGAACTGTTATATATCTTCCGCCAGGACTGTTTCAGCTGGATCATTCTTGGAGCAGGCAGGTTTATCTCGAGCTGGAAAAAGCATGCACGCTCCAGCGCATGATGTCCCCCAGTAAATAAATGACCTTCGCTTTATTTTCCATTCTACACTCATCCCTTTAAGCGGAGCGAGGGCAAACTGGGTAATCTTCAATGCAAAACGGGCATTTTTCCGGGGTTTTGTGCATCTGTCACGATGCTGGAGGCCTTCAAATTAAAAAAATCAATACATTTGGCACGGGACATGCACAACAATGGACAACCGACTTGCGTTCGCAGGTTGATTTACTGCAGAGTTAAGGGCCCGTCCCACTTGGCAATAATTTGCGCGTAGTCTACACGACATCATTTACGCGTCACGCTGCACGAAGCGCGCGTCCTGACACGCACGTGATGCGTGATGGCATAGGCAGCGTCCCGGGATTTTTGTGATGTTCGCGCGCCATCTGCGTGACGCGTAATTGACGGCCAAGTGGGACAGGCCCTCTACGCTTCACAGAAACACTATCACCATTCCACTGGAGGAGATGTTAGAGGTAGACACAGAGTGCTGGAACAACACAGGCTGCCTGAGCCGCTGAGTTACTCCAGCACTTTGTATCTATCTCCGTTATAAACCGGCATCCGCAATTCCTCCCTGCACGTAAGATATAAACGATGCTGCCCAAAATCTTTGGTCGACAAGGTTGTTTTTAAAATGGAGTACGCTAAAGTGGTGACAGTGGTTCAGAGTGTGAATTAGAGTTTAGGATGTAAACGGTGCAATGGGCCTTGGAGGTTTGAAAGTGTAATGCCGATGGGAGTGAGCGGTGGGGGGGGTGGGGAAAGCACCTGGAACATTTCTCCAGCTGCTGTCACAGGAGAATTAGAACAAGCCTTTCTGGCACGCAGGCAACCAGAATCAGGCTACGCTGGGAAACATGTTGCAAGCTTAAAGAGTACAAGCCTGCAGCGTTCCTGCTGCTTGATGAATGGGCGGACACAGCCAGGGTTCTGCTCTCTCTCTCTGTGCCAACATTGAGGTCGCTTACTTCTTAACTGTCCCCTCTGACAGCTGAGGATTAAATTGAAATTGCAGTGGTTTATGTGCCTGATGTCTGCCAAGCGACCCCCAGTCAGAACGTGCCTGCTGGTAAACACTGGGCGTGAAGAGGCAGGCTTGGTTTAGTTTAGGGATGCAGCATGGAAACAGCCCCTTTGGCCCACCGGGTCCGCGCCGACCAGCGATCCCCGCACACTAACACTACCCTACATGCACCAGGGACCATTTACTTTAAAAAAAAAACAAAACCAATTAACCTACAATCCTGTGCGTCTTTGGAGTGTGGGAGGAAACCGAAGATCTTGGAGAAAACCATGCAGTCGCGGGGGTGAACGTACACACTCCGGACAGACAAGCACCCGTAGGCAGGATCGAACCTGGGTCTCTGGCGCTGTAAGGTGTGGGTGGACAGGAGTTTCACTTGCTGTCAGTGCCGTCCAAACACTGAAAGAGTTTGCGCTTCCCGAGGGGAATCGCTCGTCGGAAAGGTCCTGCCAACGACCGCTGCTCTCCTAATGATGGAGACGGGGGCGGGGGGGGGGGGGGGGAGGAATCTGTGATTTAAGATGCAAAGCATTTATTCCTCTTGAGGTATGCCAGATGTAGTTTGTCAGATTTCGCTTGAGCAGTGTTCAGCTGATGCAGACGCAGTCTGAGTCGGGGAGACAGCTGCTGAAAGTTGCCTGCCAACTGCAGGCCCTGCTGGTTCGGGACATTCAAATGAAGCTCCGTTTATTATCCTGCACGCAGCTAGCTGTCTCGTCTCGCAAGAATGCTTTAAAAAGGTCCCAGACTGTGCCGCAGCCCACCCCAGGTCTTGCAAGTGGCACACAAGCCCCACATTTAGGGTAGTGTCATCGTGTCATAGAGTGTGGACACAGGCCCTTCAGCCCAACTTGCCCACGCAGACCAACATGGCCCATCTACACTAGTCCCCACCCCCCACCCCCCCGGCCTATGTTCGGCCCCTATCCCTCTAAACATGTTCATCCTTGTACCTGCCCAAATGTTTCCAAAACATTGCGGTACTAGCTGCCTCAGCTACCTCCTCCAGCAGCTCGTTCCATACACCCACTACATTTTGTGAGAAACAGTTCCCACTTTCCGTCCCACTTTCACGACCTCTGCCGAGTTTGCCCTTGACTCACACTCGCAGCGTGGTCGTCACGAGGTCGTAGGTAGGTCGTAGCAGGCCCTGATGCTAGTCGTAGGTTCTCGTGGCATCAAGTAGGTCGGGGCGTTTTTTTCAACCTGATGAAAAATGTCCACGAGTAAAAAACGGCCGTGAATTAAGTGGTGAAAGTGGCACAGGCCCGTTACCCCTCAAGTTCCTATTACATCTTTCCCCCCCCTCAGCTTAAACCTATGTCATCTGGATAGTGTAGAAATACAGCATGGAAACAGGCCCTTCGGCCTACCGAGTCCATTCTGACAATCGATCACTCGTTCACACTCGTTGCATGTTATCCTCACTTTTGCATACACTTAAGAATCAGGGGAAGGCCATTTAGGACTGAGATGAGGAAAAACGTCTTTACCCAGAGAGTTGTGAATCTGTGGAATTCTCTGCCACAGAAGGCAGTGGATGCTTTCAAGAGAGAGTTAGAGTTAGCTCTTCAGGCTAAATCACTGGATGGATTTAAGAGAGAGTTAGATAGAGCTCTAGGGGCTAGTGGAGTCAAGGGATATGGAGAGAAGTCAGGCACGGGTTATTGATTGGAGACGATCAGCCATGATCATATTGAATGGCGGTGCTGGCTCGAAGGGCCGAATGGCCTCCTCCTGCACCTATTTTCTATGTTTCTATGTTTCTAAAGGAATCAAAGGAAATGGGGGAAAAGCAGGAAGAAGGTCCTGATTTTAGATGATCAGCCATGATCATATCGATGGCGGTGCTGGCTCGAAGGGCCGAATGGCCTACTCCCGCACCTATTTATCTATGTTCTATGTTTCTACTCCCTACCCACTAGGGGCATTTTACAGTGGCCCAATTAACCTGCAAACCTGCACGCCTTTTGGATATGGGAAGAAACCGGAGCACCCCAAGTGGTCACATGGAGAACGTGCAAACTCCGCACAGAAAGCACCTGTAGTCAGGATCGAACCTGGGTCTCTGGTGCTGTAATGCCCCGGTCCCACTTAGGAAACCTGAACGGAAACCTCTGAAGACTTTGCGCCCCACCCAAGGTTTCCGTGCGGTTCCCGGAGGTTTTTGTCCTCCGGCAACCACCTTCAACTAGCATCGCAACCGGCTTCGACTAAAAAAATTACCGATTGTTAGAACGGAAACCACTTTCGACCATTAGGGAGACTGACAAAAACCTCCGGGAACCGCACGGAAACCTTGGGTGTGGCGCAAAGTCTCCAGAGGTTTCCGTTCAGGTTTCCTAATTGGGACAGGGGCATTAGGCAGCAACTCTACCGCTGCACCACCCTAAAGTCCAAAGCAGGCTCTGGAACACCAAGTAGATTACAAACTATGCTGGTCGCAACTTAGGACTTCGATCTTCTTGCACTAATATTGACTTTTCAAAATTTATTGAACCTTTTTGTTTGTTTATCATTGTTATCTGTGAGTAAGTACTGAGTTTACAGACTAATTACGCAGCTGCAAAATAAGAATTTCCTTTGTCTGAAGAAGGGTCTCGACCCGAAACGTTGCCTATCTCCTTCGCTCCTTAGATGCTGCTGCACCCGCTGAGTTTCTCCAGCCTTTTGAGTACCCTAAGAATTTCCTTGTTTTGTTCCCAGTCTGTGTGACAATTGGACGCTCTTGACAATGATGAGAAGGAGGAGGGCCACTGACAAGAGGTTGCTTGAATCGGTAGGAAGGAACTGCAGACGCTGGTTTAAACCGAAGATGGACACAAGATGCTGGAGTAACTCAGCGGGTCAAGCAGCATCTCCCGAGAGAAGGAATGGGTGACGTTCCCCTTGGTCTCGACCCGAAACGTCACCCATTCCTTCTCGCCCAGAGACGCGGCCTGTCCCGCTGAGTTACTCCAAACTTTTTGTGTCTATCTTTGGTTTAAACCAGCGTCTGTAGTCCCTTCCTACACACTTAATAACAGGACGGTCAGGAAAGGTAGAGAAACAGTGCAGTGATTTGAAGTGGGAAGGGGAAAATAAGACAAGATTGAGTACGTCTGAATGGACACAGCATTCAAAACAAGTAACTTAATATCACATCACAAATATAAATGAATGGGTATGATCCATATCTAGAATAGTGGCTTGGTTACATTTGGGAATGATATGCTCTGATGTGTAAATTTAGAAGAGAAAGTTAAAACATATAATGGGTGTGGGGTAGCTCGAAGGGCAGTGAAGAAAAATAATCTTAGCTCAGAAGGTCAAGTGTTAGAATCAGTTTAGGTGCAACCAAGGTGCGAGGGAGGGAAGAAAACTTTAGCGGGAATTGATATGCAGCTTTTCAAGCCGAACTGGTACCAAGGGATGGTGTGGATTTGAGGCACATGAAATCAGGGTACTACAGTAGACACAGGGGAAGTACAGACTGGGTAAACCAAGTTAGTTACAGTAGTGTCAGAAACAAAGTCTCTCTAGATCAGTGCATCGTCAAGGAGCCAACAAGCAAAGAGGCCAGTTTAAAGTTAGTATTTTGTACCGACCAAGGGTTAATTGGTGATTTTTGTTGTTAAAGGTGCTTTGGGGAACAGTGATCATAATATGAAAAAAAAGAGAAAACAATTTTGATGTATTTGAAAAGGCCAATTGGACAGGTACACGCGGATAGGAAAAGCTTAGAGGGATATGGGCCAAACGTGGGCAGGTGGGACTGGCATAGATGGGGCATCTTGGTCAGCGTGGACAAGTGGGCCGAAGGGCCTGTTTCTGCAATGTATGACTATGATACCAGAGTCTTAAATCTGAAAAGGCAAACCACTAAGGCATGATATAGACAAAATGTTTAAGGAACTGCAGATGCTGGAAAATCGAAGGTGGACAAAAATGCTGGAGAAACTCAGCGGGTGCAGCAGCATCTATGGAGCGAAGGAAATAGGCAACGTTTCGGGCCAAAACCCTTCTTAAAACGGGCTATTGCATCTATTTAAAAGAATAAATTCAGAGTTTACAAGTATAATATGTTGCTTTGAAGCCCAAAACCCCAAAAGGAAGTGGTCCGGCTGTGGCTAGCAAGAGATTAAGACAGTATTAAATCAAAGGGAAAAGCTACACTTGCCAAAAAACAGCAATTACCCCGAGGGATGGAATCAGTTCCAAAAGAGGACAAGACATTGATAAAGAAATGGAAAAAAAAAGTGAGTAATCCAGCTATAAACTTAATAGACAAAAAACTCTATAGATATGTGAAAAAATAATTCTGTAGGTCAGACAGCATCTCTGGAGAAAAGGAATAGGTGACGTTGCAGGTCGAGATCCTTCTTCAGATTGAGAGCCAGGGGAAAGGGAAAAGAGAGATATTGACGGTGATGAAGAGAGATACTGTATGGAGTCATAGATTGATACAGTGTGGAAACAGGCCCTTCGGCCCAACTTGCCCACAATGGGCAACATGCCCAGCTACACTAGTCCCACCTGCCTGCGCTTTGTCCATATCCCTCCAAGCCGATAGAACAAATTAATGAAAGATCTGCAAAAAAGTCTCTCATCATCACAGTCCACATCTCTTGCTTCCCGCTCACCTGGCTCTCAGTCTGAAGAAGGGACTCGACCCGAAACGTCACCTATTCCTTTTCTCCAGAGATGCTCTGCCTGACCCGCTGAGTTACTCCAGCGTTTTGTGTCTATCTTGAGCATGGAAACTAGGTGTTTGGCCCACCAGGTCCACACTGACAATCGAACAACTTAACACGAGTTCTGTTACCCCACTTTCTCATCCACTTCCTACACACCAGGGGCAATTTGCAGCGGCTAAGGAACCCACAAAGTCTTCTGTGTTGTCTTCATGATAGAGGACACGGATAGTGTCATGGATATCATCGACAGTCACTCGAAGCGAGTATGACTGTCCTATCATGGAGGACGCCTGTGCGTGACTTTGTTTAACGTGGGGTGACTGGTGCACAGGCAGCCACCCCACGGTCCTTGACAGGTCTGGGTCAGGATCCGGTGGCATGGAGTCCAAGACGACTGGGAATTCTCCGCCACAGAAGGCAGTGGAGGCCAATTCACTGGATGTATTCAAGAGAGAGTTAGATATAGCTTCTCAGGGCTAACATAATCAAGGGATATGGTGAGAAAACAGGAACGGGGTACTGATTTTGGATGATCAGCCATGATCATATTGAATGGTGGTGCTGGCTCGAAGGGCCGAATGGCCTCCTGCTGGGCCTAGATCTATGTTTCTAGTCACAGGGGCGGGTAACAGGGCATTTAGGAAAAAAACCCCACAATATTCATGAAAGAGAAAGCAAATATATCAGGGACTCAAGTTGTATCCAGCAGCTTAGATTGGGGAAAACCAGTTGGTTGCGATGAGTGGGGACTTTCAGAGGGCCTTTGAATAAGGTGCCACACATGGGATTATGAAGCAAGATTACAGTGCATGGTAGACGCGCAAAGCTGAAGTCATCTCGAACTATCTCCAGCTTTGTATTTTATCTTGGGTTTAATCCAGCATCTGCAGTTGATCCAGCATCTGCAGTTCCTACGCACTGCAGTGCATGGTATTGGGGGTAATGTCCTGGCTTGGTGAGTAGACAGAAAAGGGAAGAGCAATAAGATGGCTGGGAGGCAATGGTTAGCGGGGTGCGATCGGGTTTGATGCCGTTTACAATCTGTCGATGAATAGGAAGAGGCCACCAACTGTACGATATCTAAGATGGGAAGCAGCAGACTGAAGAGGCAGCGGGTTTTAGTTGCATAATCAGATTGAGTGGGTGGGGGCATCATGGAAAAGAAGTATAATTTGGAAATATGTGAGTCAAACCGCATAGTAAAAGAAAAGGTCAGACATGTCTTAAATGATGAAAGATGCAAGGCAGTGCAGAGGGACCTGGCATACAAATCATTGAATGATAACAGCCTGGTGTAGCAAGCAATTCTACAAAAAATCGATCAAAACTGAAATCTAGAATTAAAGTAGGATATATCTAGAATAAATTCTGACAGCCTCTACAGCCCTCTTTTATGTAGAAAGTTCCAAAGATTCACAACCTTCCAGATAAAGACATTTCTTCTCATGTCTTCCTAAATAGTCAATCAATGTGATTGATTTGTGTTCAAGAGAAGAGATACCTGGCTGCAATTATACAAGGTCCTAGTTAGATCACATCTGGAATAATCTTGTTTAAGGAGGAACTGCAGATGCTGGAAAATCAAAGGTAGACAAAAAGTGCTGGAGAAACTCAGCGGGTGCAGCAGCATCTAAGGAGCGAAGGAAATGGGCAACGTTTCGGGCCGAAACCCTTCTTCAGACTGATGTGGGGTTGGGGGGGGGGGGGGGGATGGGGACCTCGGAGGGAGGAGGAGAACTTCTTCTAGACATACCTTGAGGAGATTTCGCAGTGTAGTAGACAAAATGTTTAAGAGTTTCTCCAGCACTTTTGTCTGCCTCTGGAATAATGTTTATAATATAATGTAAACTAGTCCCGGAATACTGCCGGGTCTAGTTTATCAGTCCAAGGAGAGAGAGGGTGCAACTGTTAACCAGATCGATTTACGTGATAAACGCAAACCGTTGGCGTAACTCAGCGGGTCAGGCAGCATTTGTGGAGGGAAACGGAGAGGCGTTTTGTGTCAGGACCCTTTCTCAGACCCCACTCCCCCGCCACCATCCCGCATTCCTACATCGCCCCGCACATCCCTCCCTCCACAGTATCTCCCCATGAGCAGCCTCCCCTCCTCCAATCCTGCATCCAACTCCAGCCCCGTTCTCTGTTGCGACTACCCCCCCCCAATCTCCCACTCGCAGATGCTGAATGGTCTGTCTGACCAGAATCCTCACCTTTGTAATCCAGTGCTGGCAGCTCAATGCATTCCAAGGTCACCACAAAGCTGCTTTGCTGGCCACTCTGTGCCCATTACCTTTTTGGAGCAGGAGTTGGTGAGGTAAAATATCAGCCACAATCTTATGGAATGTCAGGACATGCCCGACAGGTCAAACGTCCTACCCCTGCTTCCACATCTTATCAATATTGCCTGCTTGGTGTCCATATTCAAAACCACCCTGGTCTCTGATGATGAACTACCCAGATAAGTCCACTAGTGCAGTAGACAGTGTTTATCAATCTCTCAAAGTTACCAAATGAATCTGGTGATGCATCAATCTTCACATTTTGTCTGAATGACACATTCTTCAGACTGAAGGGTCTCGACCCGAAACGCCACCCATTCCTTCTCTCCAGAGATGCTGCCTATCCCGCCGAGTTTCTCCAGCTTTTTGTGTACGTAAGGTTTCATTCTAAGGTAGACAAAATTGCTGGAGAAACTCAGCGGGTGCAGCAGCATCTATGGAGCGAAGGAAATGGGCAACGTTTCGGGCCGAAACCCTTCTCCAGACGGAAGGGAACTTCTAACTGGGAACCTCAATGGGCAGTCAGAGCAGTTACTGAGTTCCATGTTTAATAAGCCTATGTTTTCTGGTTGATAAAATTAGAGGATTTAGGCATCCCGTCGACACTTATGCTCACAAATAACCTGTCCCTTATCGGGCAGAATGCACTCCCTGTTCTACGCCTGTTGGTTTATCATTGACCTGTATTAGAGGCTTCGAACTAGAGAGATTTCCATGCATCTTGGAGTTAAAAGCCAGCTCGGACAAAAATAAAGCAACAAGCTTTGAAAATACAAATGGCCCAATTTACTTAATCCTCTCTCCAGCCGACTCAAATTAAATGATATTGTGCACAATAGGTCTTGGGCCTCATCCAGAACCTCAGTAGCAGTTGCACGGGGCGAAATATGCTAAAACAGGGCCACGGGACAGAGACACGAGAAAGATAGGGGGATGAGGCGAGGGAGGAAGGGTTGGTGTGAAGTCACAGGCCTAATTAAAAATATTGACAATCACAGGTCACTCTCTCTTCACCCACGGCAGCATTGTCTACATGGCCACAAAAAGCTGGAGTAACTCAGCCGGGACAGGCAGCGTCTCTGGAGAGAAGGAATGGGTGATGTTTCGGGTCGAGACCCTTCTTCAGTGGTTAGGGCTAAGGGAAACGAGGGATATAGACAATGATGTGGAGAGATCGCAGGCACGTGGCTGTGGCAGGGAGTCTGGCAAGGACCGAGAAAACCCATTCTGCTCAGCAAAGCCTTTAATACCCACACTGTGCAAGGACTCAACCAAATGATACAAACAGCATCAGACTCAATTATTAAACCTATTGCACGACAAGAAACAGGCAGTAAATTAAGACAGAGCCTACATTGCGATCTGTCGGGTTGTCAAGTGATGTTATATGATTTACGAGGTTACAGTTTCGCTTTTAGATGGTTTTACACCACCGGGTAGCGAATATTCTTCATGGGTAATTCAGATCCATTGCAAAGTAAGGCAGAGTTCTGGGCAGTAAATACTTTTCCAAATTCCAACTACCAACTTCTCATCCTCAGTTATGTATTGTTAACACGTGATCTACTCTGACTCATCAACCATTACGCCAATATCTCAAAGTTAGCACCTACTGTAGCACCTACCCAAGGCTATATCACCTTCGGTAATGGATCCTTGACCACACTAGCTTTTGATTCACAGTAATTATGGTTAAAAGGCTCCAAAGTTAGCACAAGCTCTCCTGTGCCTGTGAATTCTCATGGAGCACACGGCTACAAAATGCTAGCAGAATGGTAGATACATTATTTTGACAGCAAACTCAATATTAGCATTTATTTCAAGAGGGCTTGCATACAAAAACAGGGTTGTAAGTGACGGTGACACCCAGAAGTTTTAAAACTGAGAAAGTTTGATATAAAATAAAGCTCTATTGAACTATTGTAGCAAAAACTGGCTACTGAAGTAGGGGCATGGGCCACTTGGCTGGTGACCGAGGATGTCATGAGTGAAAGGAATAGAATTAGGCCATTTGTCCCATCTAGTCTGTCATTCAATCATGGTTGGTCTATCTCTTCCTCCTAATCCCATTCTCCTGCCTTCTTCCCATAACCGCTGACAACCGTACCAATCAAGAATCTTTTCTATCTCTGCCTTAAAAAAAAACGCTGGCTTGGCCTCCACATCCACTTGGAGTATTGGTTTGGTTTGGTCATCCTACCATTCTGTTGTGCTGCAGCAAGTAGGAATTTCATTGTCCCATCCGGGACATATGACAATAAAACACTCGACTCCTATTTAAGCCGTTCACTATTCTGTATGTTTCAGAGGTCCCCCCTCAATCTTCTAAACTCCAGCGAGTACAGGTCCAGTTCCAACAAACGTTCATCATAGGTTAACCTACTCATTCCTGAGGTTCTATAAAATAAGTAGGGCCGCATTTGGAATATTGTGAGCAATTTTGGACACCATATCTGAGGAACGGTGTGCCGGCTCTGGAGAGGGTCCAGAAGAGGTCTACAAGAAATGATCCCAGGAATGAGTAGGTTAACCTACGATGAACGTTTGTTGGAACTGGGCCTGTACTCGCCGGAGTTTAGAAGATTGAGGGGGACCTCTGAAACATACAGAATAGAGAACGGCTTAAATTGGAGTCGAGAGTGTTTTATTGTCATATGTCCCGGATGGGACAATGAAATTCCTACTTGCTGCAGCACAACAGAATAGTAGGATGACCAAACCAAACCAATACTCCAAGTGGATGTGGAGTGGATGTTTCCACTAGTGGGAGAGTCAAGGACTAGAGGACATAGCCACAGTATTAAAGGATGTTCTTTTAGGAATTAGATGAGGAGAAATTTCTTTAGTCAGAGGGTGGTGAATCTGTGGAATTCTTTGCCACAGAAGGCTGTGGAGGCCAAGCCAGCGGATATTTTTAAGGCAGAGATAGATAAGATTGTTGATTGGTACAGTTGTCAGCGGTTATGGGAAGAAGGCAGGAGAATGGGGCTAGGAGGAAGAGATAGACCAACCATGATTGAATGGCAGTGTAGACTAGATGGGACAAATGGCCCAATTCTACTCCTTTCACTCATGACACCCTCGATCACCAGCCAAGTGGTCCATGCCCCTACTTCAGTAACCAGTTTCTGCTACAATAGTTCAATAGAGCTTTATTCTATATCAAACTTTCTCAGTTTTAAAACTTCTGGGTGTCACCGTCACTTGCAAACCCAGCATTCACTGCCCAACCCTAATGAGTCTTGAGTGGTTTCCAAGGTGATTTCAGAGTCACATTCATTCAGCACAGAATTAGGCCCTTTGGCCCAACTCGCCCATGGCAACCAAGATGCCCATCCACGCTAGTTCCATTTGCCCTGATTTGACCGGTATCGCGCAAAACCTTTCTCCTCCTTGTGTCTTTAAATGTTGCTATGGTGATCTCAACCACTTTGGCTGGCAGCTCACTCCATATCCCCCCCACAACGTGTCGACCCTCGGGTTCCTATTAAATCTTTCCACTCTCACCTTGAACGTATGTCCTCTGGATTCCCCCACCCTGGGTGAAAGACTCTGCATTCAAACTATTGCCCTCATGATGTCACACACCTCTGTAAGACCACTCCTCCGTCGAAGGAATAAAGTCGTGCCTTGTCTACCCTCTCCCTACCGCTCGGGCCTAAAAAGGCCTGGCAACATCCTCATTAATCTCTTCTGCACTGTTTACCGGCTTAGTGTCGTCCTTCCTATAGTAGGGTGATCAAACCAAAACAACCCTCCAAGTGTGAAGGGAACACCAGAGTCAACTGCATGAATAGATCTGGAGTCAGACCATTATCATCAGTCGAGACTCAGCACCTCAGTCTATGATCATCAGTTATCGACCAGACCAAATACGATACGATAGAACTTTAGAAACATAGAAAATAGGTGGAGGCCATTCGGCCCTTCCAGCCAGCACCGCCATTCATTGTGATCATGGACGATCGTCCCCTATCAATAACCCTGGTTATTGATAATAACTTTATAATAATAATAAATAACTTTATTTATCCCAGCAGGGGAATTGATCTGCCAACGGTCATAAAACACAAGATTCATGAAATTAAGGATTGGGGATGTGCAAAGATTTGGGCGGGTGGGGGGTTGGGGGAGTCAGTCTACCCCATGACCGAAGGGGAGGAGTTGTACAGTTTGTACAGATAGCCACAGGGAAGAAGGATCTCCTGTGGCGTTCTGTGCCGCATCTTGGTGGAACCAGCCTGTTGCTGAAGGCGCTCCTCAGGTTGACCAGTGTGTCACGGAGAGGGTGAGCAGTAAGGACCAAAATGCTCCGCAGTTTGAGGAGCATCCTCCCTTCCGAGGCCACCTCCCGTGAACCCACCCCCACCCCCAGGACGGAGCCAGCCTTCCTGATGAGCTTGTAATAAGGGTAAAGATCACAAATTTTCGCTCCAAGGGACATCAACGAACCAGGTGGATTTCTCTAACAATCCAACCGCTCTTTGATCAGCATTTCTCATTAGTAGCTTCCAATTTAATTCCAGTGCATTAACAGCCACCATGCGAGATTTGTACACGGGCCTTTGGATTGGTACCAAAGGGTTTCGGATTACTAGTCTGCAAATTTAATGTGCCATCAGATTTTGATAGCTTCCGAACAGAGTCTACAAAACACAAGTAGGAATCTGTGAGGGGGAGGAGAATGACAGTGGAAAATATTGAAGCTTAGCACGCAACTATTCACCACTTTTGTCTGAGGGTATAGTTAACGAGTCCATGTACCAGCACGTGTAAAACAACTTTACAAGAGCATCGAACAGTACAGAATGGGAACAGGCCCTTCGGCCCACGACGTCTGTGCCAGGCCCGCTGCAAAGTACCATATCTTTGTACCATATTATAAAATATAATTGTTTAGAAGCAGGCAACACGGTGGCGTAGCAGGATAGAGCTACTGGCTTACAGTGCCAGAGACCCTGGCTCGATCCTGACTACGGGTGCTGTCTGTATGGAGTTTGTACGTTCTCCCCGTGCTCTCCGAGATCTGTTTCGTCCCACACTCCAAAGATGTACAGGTTTGTATGGCTTGACATAAATGTAATTAATTGTCCCTAGTGTGTGGAGGATTGTGTTTAAGAAGGAACTGCAGATGCTGGACAATCGAAGGTGGACAAAAGTGCCTGAGAAACTCAGCGGGTGCAGCAGCATCTATGGAGCGAAGGAAATAGGCAACGTTTCGGCCCGAAACGTTACCTATTTCCTTCCTGAAGGGTTTCGGCCTCCATCAGTCCAAAGAAGGGTTTCGGGCCGAAACGTTACCAATTTCCTTCGCTCCATAGATGCTGCTGCACCCGCTGAGTTTCTCCAGCACTTTTGTCTACCTTGGAGGATAGTGTTAGCGTGTGGGGATCGCTGGTCGGTGTGGACTTGGTGGGCCGAAGGGCCTGTATCTCCTAAACCAAAGAAAGATGAACCAATTTCAATCTGCCTGCCTTGACCCACAGCCCTCCCTTCCCCACGTATGCAAGTTACCTATCCAAAAATGCCACTCTCATATCTGCCTCCACCACCATCCCTTGCAGCACCTTCCAGACACCCCAAAAAATTGCCCCCCCCCCCCCACATTCCCCTTAAAATTTGCCCCACTCACCTTTGCACAGCTCAATCTACATGGATAGCCAAAGACTGCAGGGACAAGGGAATGCCACTGCTTGCAATTTGTCCTGCAAGTCACACGCCACTGCAGTCTGAGAAGATATTAGCATTGCTTCATATATCGATTCAGGAACTCCCCACCCAACAGCCAGGCGTGAGCGGCTTCACCACACTGTCCGCAGTGATGCTTGCGAGGTGTTGGCTGACCACTGCCGTCTCAAAGTTATTTAAGGATGAGCAGCAAATGCTGGCCAAGCCCACATCCTGTGAATGTGGAAAAAAAAAAAAAAAAAAAATCTCTTGACTTTAGACTTGAGATACAGCGTGGAAACAGGCCCTCCGACCAGCACTCACCCCGTACACACAAGCACTATCCCACACGGCAAGGACGATTTTTACAATTAATCTACAAAACCTGCACGTCTTTGGAGTGGGGGGACGAAGCCGGAGCACCCGGGGAAATCCCTCGCGGGGTCACAGGGAGAAATGTACAATCTCCGTACAGACAGCAGCCGAGGTTAGGATCTAGCCCGGGACTCTGGCGCTGTGAGGCAGCAACTCTACCGCTGGGCCATTGAACTGCCTGCTAAAGAGTCGTCACAAACACAGTTTATTCGGCACGACAAGTGCTCAAGCCACTCGACCCGACAGCCAGAGCAACGATGACCTTGCATCAAAGTGGAAGTTCTATCTGAACCCAGGATCCTGCCTTCAGTTCCTCATGAACACAAGTACTGTGGCTGCACCTGTGACCAAAGGCTGATCCAAAGAGACGAGAGGATTAACCGATTATCAAGGAATAACCACTCCTCAGAAAAGACTGAACGAGTCAAGTTCTTTAGAAAAGTGGAACGAGCAGAGAGATCTTGTCCGAGTTCAAGGGGGCATGATAATGTAGTGGGGAGGTGCAGATACAATAAGCAACAGAATCTTCTGCAATGTAAACACGTTCAAGTCACTGGCAATGGGAGCATTTGAGATGGAGTGTAGCGCTGATGGATTTAAGCGGGAGCTACTTCAACATAAGGAAGCAAGAGTGGTCGTGTAATACTGCTGGGCTTGGATGAAAGAGGCGCATGAGGTGGGCCGGATAGCACCGTCACCCAACAACCACGAGCACAGGGAGCACCAAGGCACAAGGAACTGATGCTGCTTCACAAAACAATGACACTGAAATGCTTGAGCTACTCACCGGACGTGGACAGGCTGGGGGAGTGGGCAGATGCATGGCAGATGAAGTTTAATGCAGATCAATGCAAGGTTATCCACTTTGGTAGCAAAAACAGGAAGGCAGATTACTATCTAAATGGCATCAAGTTCGAAAAGGGGAAGTACAACGGGATCTGGGGGTCCTTGTACATCAGTCTATGAAAGTAAGCATGAAGGTACAGCAGGCAGTGAAGAAAGTGAATGGCATGTTGGCCTTTATAACAAGAGGAATCGAATATAGGAGCACAGAGGTCCTGCAGTTGTACAGAGCGTTAATGAGACCACACCTGGAGTATTGTGTAGTTTTGGTCCCCTAATTTGAGGAAGGACATTCTTGCTATTGAGGGAGTGCAGCGTAGGTTTACAAGGTTAATTCCCGGGATGGCGGGACTGTCATATGCTGAGAGAATGGAGCAGCTGGGCTTGTACACTCTGGAGTTTAGAAGGATGAGAGGGGATCTCATTGAAACATATGATTGTTAAGGGTTTGGACACGCTAGAGGCAGGAAACATGTTCCCGATGTTCGGGGAGTCCAGAACCAGGGGCCACAGTTTAAGAATAAGGAGTAAGCCATTTAGAACAGAGACGAGGAAACGCTTTTTCTCACAGCGTGGGGAGTCTGTGGAAATCTCTGCCTCAGAGGGCAGTGGAGGCGGATCCTCTGGATGCTTTCAAGAGAGAGCTAGATAGGGCTCTTAAAAATAGCGGAGTCGGGGGATATGGGGAGAAGGCAGGAACGGGGTACTGATTGGGGATGATCAGCCGTGATCACAGTGAATGGCGGTGCTGGCTCGAAGGGCCGAATGGCCTTCTCCTGCACCTATTGTCTATTGTATCAAGGGTTATGGGGAGAAGGCAGGAAAATGGGATTAGGTGGCAGAGATCAACCACGATTGAATGGCGGAGCTGACTCAATGGGCCGAATGGCCTAATTCTACTCCTATGATTTGAAATCTTGTGTCAGGCAGCATCTTTGGAGAACATGGAAGCATCCCGAACCGAAATGTCACCTATCCGTGTTCTCCAATGCTGCTGCATGACTGGTTGAGTTACTCCAGCACTTTGTGCCGTTTAGAAAAAAAATATGAACACCTCCTGCTTCGCCTAAGCAGCGATCATGTGAGTGTGAGCGGATAAAGTCATTGATCTATTCCTGGAGCTTGCTGCAGCATCGCAGAAACGTGCCCACTATACATACCAAGAATATTTTTCAAAGCACCTTTGAATAAGGGAGGATGGAAGCTGCCCACATCAGGAGTCAGTGCCTGTTCTCTGCCTTCCAGAGCACTGCAAGCTGAAGGCAAACTCAGGAATCTGCACCTCTTTAGTTCAGTTAACTTCAGAGATACTGCGAGGAGGAAGGCCCTCGAGTCTGTGTCGACCAGCAATCCCCATAGACCTATGGCCCTGTCCCACGGTACGAGTTCATTCCAAGAGCTCTCCCGAGTTTGCCCCGATTCGAACGGTAATGGCCGCTCGTCGGTACTCGGGGCTCTCGTGGACATTTGTCAACATGTTGAAAAATCTTCACGAGTCTTCCCGTGCTTACCTGCCGTTTGCGAGTCTTCCTGAGTACCTGCCGTTAGCGTTACGAGCCGCTAAGAGACGTCCCCGAGCTCCGACGTACCCACTACGTTCATTCTCCGTGCTTACCTCGAGTTTGATTTTTCTTTAAACTCAGGAGAGCTCTTGGAATGAACTCGTATCGTGGGACAGAGCCATATTGCTGTTCGACACATACTCGGGACAATTTACAATTTTGCCAAGCCAATTAGCCTACAAACCTGTGCATCTCTGGAGTGTGGGAGGACACCGGAGATCCCAGAGAAAACCCCACGCAGGTCACGGGGAGAACGTTAAAAAGTCCGTACAGACAGCGCCCGTTGCCAGGATCGAACCCGGATATCTACCGCTGTGTCACCATCAAAGAGAGTTCAGAACTAAAGGCATCACTACTTTTGGAACAGTTATAAAATACGGGTGAAAATCGCATATTGCATGACCACATGTAAGCAGCTAACAAATTTCTGAATAGTAGATATTAAAAAAAGGCTTTAATTAGAACATTTGTCAGCACATTTGCATTCCCCAGACGTCAGTGAGGCTGCGATTCATTTTGATAGGCTATGCTGCCAGCAATATACCCGCTGGAGAATAGAAAGGATTCATTGTTTGCCTGCGTCGTGCCATCACTTCATTTTGAACTCTGTTTGTGGGACAAGGTTACTAAACACAGTGGAACAGATTCGAGGATGTGCTGAAAGCGTCTTTGAGGAGACACACATCGCCACTGCCTCTTGGGAATCTCTGGCTCACGCCAGTTCAAAGAGGAGGGGCAGCATTTGGGGAGGCATTGAGAATCTGTAGGCCATGTGCACCGGGGGCACAGCGGTAGAGTTGCTGCCTTGCAGCGCTCGCAGCCCCGGACCTGGGTTTGATCCCACAGAGGGCCGTGGAGGCCAAGTCAGTGGATGTTTTTAAGGCAGAGATAGACAAATTCTTGATTAGAATGGGTTATGGGGAGAAGGCTGGAAAATGGGATCAGGAGGCAGAGATTAGCCATGATTGAATGGGAGAGGAGACTTGATGGGCCGAATGGTCTAATTCTACTCCTATAACTTGTAGACGTGATCCCGACTACGGGGTGCTGTCTGTGCGGAGTTTTACGTTCTCGCCTCGAAACCTCATGGGTTTTCTCCGGGTGCTCCGGTTTCCTCCCACATTCCAAAGACGTGCAGGTTTGTGGGTTAACTGGCTTGGTACAAGTGTAAATTGTCCCTGGTGTGTGTGGGATCATGTTAATGTGCAGGGATCGCTGGTCGGTGCGGACTCGATGGGCCGAAGGGCCTGTTTCCGCGCTGTATCTCTGAACTAAGCATCAGTAGCACACAGAAGCTGTGCTTAAGCAGTAGAAGGGGACTGACAGACCACACACACATATTCCCGTCAGCTATCTCCTGCCCTATTTAGTCATAGAGCCATGCTGCATAGAAACAGCAGCTCTGGGCCAAATCACCCTTGCCCACCAAGTTGCCTAACTGAGCTAGCCCCACTTACCAGCACCTGGCCCATATCCATCCAAACCTGTCCTACCCATGTACCTGTCCCGAGTGTCTTTTGAATGTCCTAATTATATAACCACCTCCGTCACTTCTTCTGGCAGCCTGTTCCACATACCCACCTGTGTGTGCAAAAGTTGTCCCTCAGATCCATTTTAAATCTTTACCCCCTCAGCCAAAACCAATGCCCTCTTGTTTTACACTTCCCTTCCTGAAGAAAAAAAATACAGTGGCCACCACCGGTGCTCGATAGATGATTCTGTGGCCACCACTGCTGATCGATAGATGATTCTGTGGAGGCCAAGTCAATGGATATTTGTAAGGCAGAGATTGATGGGCTCTTGATTAGTAAGGGTGTCAGGGGTTATGGTGAGAAGTCAAGAGAATGGGGAAGTGGGAAAGATACGTCAGCTATGATTGAGTGACTAGTTATGACATGGTGGGCCGATTGGCCCAATTCCGCTGCTATGATTTATGAATGTTGTAGGCCTCAGAACACAACCTGTAATATTAACTTGGCTTTGATCCTGTCCACAACACTGTGACAGGTTGGGTAGTTCCAGAAATGACTACCATGGAATCTGAGGAGGGAATGGAGACTACTTTGAGTTTGGATCAATAGACGATAGACATCTGCCCTATGTTTCTACATTGGTTCGATTCGACAATAGACAATAGGTGCAGGAGTAGGCCATTTGGCCCTTCGAGCCAGCCCCACCATTCAATGTGATCATGGCGGATCATCCCCAATCAGTACCCCCGTTCCTGCCTTCTCCCATATCCCCTGACTCCGCTATCTTTAAGAGCCCCATCCAGCTCTCTCTTGAAAGCATCCAGAGAACCGGCCTCCACCGCCCTCTGAGGCCGAGAATTCCACAGACCTTCTGAGAAGTGGGTTTACTGGTTGAAGGCTTGCCTGTCAATGGAGGGGATAGAAAGTGGTGGATGCATGTAGTCAGACGATCATAAAGTTGGGCAATTCCCTGTATCGTGTATCGGTACACGGTGGACCGCACGATTGTAATCATGTATTGTCTTTCCGTCGACTGGTTGGCAGGCCACAAAAGCTTTTCACTGTACCTCGGTACACGTGACAAGAAACTAAACAAACATCAGGCGAGGAGCAGCACTTTGAAACAGAGGTGCTACTCGTGGGTAAGGAGCCATGGGTGAAAAGGCTGTCACCAGCTCTTAATGGAATGGTTTTTTTAATACAAGGCATGATATTGGTGATCGAGATCCACACTCGAGGGCATGGATATAGAGGCTTTTGCAGAAATGGACAGACTGGAAAGGATTGGTGTTAGCCATTAAATGAGTCACGGGTCTCTGTAACGGAGCAGATAATGGGGAGAGGTTGGAGTGGGAGAATGGAACGGAGAGATAGCTCAGAGTCAATCCCTCTAGCAGGAAAACGCCCCCCATTTTCAGGTTGTGTTATTTAATAACCTGCATCTTGTGATTGCTTTGTTTCCCTTAATCTGAAGCAGACCTACGAGAACACTTGGGACATGCTTAGACTCCATTTGGCTGCATTTTCAACCACCCACGGCTCTTGTGGGGAACATGATTGCACCTCTTCATTGCCCCACACACAGAGTCACGCAGCACAGAAACAGGCCCTCATAATGTGCCTATTCTGGCCAAGGTGCCCCATCTACACGAGTCCCACCTGCCCGCATTTGGCTCGTATCCTTCCAAACCTTTCCCAGCCATGTACCTGTCCAAATTATTTCAAAGGTTACAGTACCAACTAAACGACCTCCTCTGGCAGCCCGTTCCACACACCCACCACCCTTTGTGTATCAGCTGAAGATTTTGGTAATCTCCTTGTGAGTATTTGACAAGAAGCTGCTGGTGGCTTGACAGAAAATATGTTGTACGACCACTACATTGCACTAATAACTGCTCCTTTCACCTATTACTGTTTGAAAGAACACATTTGCAGCTTGGACACAAAGTAGTGGAATAACTCAGTGGGTCTAGCAGTATCTTTGGAGAACAAGGATAGATCGGGACAGTTCTTCAGACTGATTGTAGACTCCATCTGCAGTTCTTCGTTTTGACAAATTTGCAGCTTGGGTCACTCACGACCACACATTTCATAGATAACAAGTATTTAAAGTTAGATAAGACACTCTCCAGTGTCTGTCCCACTGTGTTATTCCAGCATTTTGTGTCTATCTCCAGTTTAAACCAGCATCTGCAGTTCCTTCCTACACAAAGTGTTTAATGTGCGGCCTCTGGAGTAATGTTGTCATGACGGTCAATTTTTGCATCCAGCACATTCCTACAAATGGGACGTAACATTAAACTAATTTTATCCACTGCGGCAGCCAATGAATTAGTTAATGCATGATGCGGAACTCCTTCTCTTCAAAGCAACAACACGACCCAAGGTGGTAAGCGGGGTGGCGTAGCGGTAGAGTCTCTGCCCACAGCGCCAGAGACCCGGGTACGATCCCGACTATCGGTGCTGTCTGTACGGAGTTTGCACCTTCTCCCTGTGACCGCGTGGGTTTTCTCCCACACTCCAAAGACATGTAGGTTAATTGGCTTTGGTAAAGATTGTAAATTGTCCGTCGTGTGTAGGGTGGTGCTGGTCTACGGGGTGATCGCTGGTTGGCGCAAACTGGATGGGCCGAATGGCCCGTTTCCTTGCTGTATGTCTAAAACAGTACACAAAGCTTCAGAGACCTCAATCAGCATGCAGGTATAGCAGGCGGTGAAGAAAGCAAATGGCATGTTGGCCTTCATAGTGAGAAGATTTGAGTATAGGAGCAAGGAGGTCCGACTGTAGTTGCACAGGGCCCTGATGAGACCACACCTGGAGTATTGTGTGCAGTTTTGGTCTCTTCTTTGGAGGACATTCTCGCTATTGAGGGCGTGCAGCTTAGATTCACCAGGTTAATTCCCAGGATGGTGGGACTGACATATGATGAAAGAATGAATCGACTGGGCTTATATTCACTGGAATTTAGAAGGATGAGAGGGGATCGTACAGAAACATAAAATTCAAGGGATTGGACAGGCTCGATGCAAAAAAAAATGTTCCCATGTTGGGGGAGTCCAGAACCAGGGGTCACAGTTTAAGAATAAGGGGTAGACAAAAATGCTGGAGAAATCCAACGGATGAGGCAGCATCTATGGAGTTTCAGGTAGAGACCCTTCTTTAGACTAATGTGGGGTAGGGAGTAGGCAATTTAGGACTGAGACGAAGAAAAACTTTTTCATCCAGAGTTGTGAATCTGTGGAATTCTCTGGATGAGTTCAAGAGCGAGTTAGATATAGCTTAGGGCTAACGGAATCGAGCGATATGGGGAGAAAGCAGGAACGGGGTACTGATTTTGGATGATCATATTGAATGGCGGTGCTGGCTCTAAGGGCCGAATGGCCTACTCCTGCACCTATTTTCAATGTTTCTACAACTGTCTGGCCCTGCTGCACTGAAGCAGCAACCAGGACGAGAATGCCAGCACAGCAAGATCCTTCAGCCAGCCAACACGCAACATTTACATTGCAGAGTTTTCCATCGCAAAATGCTCCAAGGTCCTTCAGATCATAGGCAGATGCTCAGATACACGAGCAACATATCTGCCGCCTGCCAATGCTTGGGGTGAATCATGCTCACCAAACTTCCACTGGAAGCGTTCCAAATGGTTTTCTTTATGCCAATTTAAGAACGTCCATGGCTTTAATAATTTTTATTTTTATTTTTATAAACACTGCAACGTACAAGGATTCAGAATCACCCGCCACGAATTGCCTTGTGGCTCCAATGTCCGTGAAACCTGAACTGGCGTATCAACAGTGCTGCTTCACACGACTCTCAGCGAAGGTCTCCACTGCTCGGCTTTCCAACTCAAACTTGGTTTTGGATTGTTTGAGACTTTTGGTGCCAGTTTAATAAATTGCTGAAGACTTGATTAATCATTATGAAATCACATAATGTGACGTTTAATTGGAAGCCTGGTTAGTCAGCAACCATTTTACTTTTGGTTATCTATTGCACACTAAAGAGTATCTAAATGGAATGATGCCAGAGTGCTTCTTTCACTTACCCGGGTACCTTGGTAAAATCACTGGTGCCAGGCAAAGGATGTTCTCGGAAGGAGACCCCAAGCTTTGTTACTTTGCTAGGAACCAAACCCCTTATTTAGCCCCATCAATAAATACCACTTCGTCTTCGAACGTAATTATTGGTCTGAAGAAGGGTTTCGGCCCGAAACGTTGCCTATTTCCTTCGCTCCATAGATGCTGCCGCACCCGCTGAGTTTCTCCAGCAATTTAGTCTACCTTCGATTTTCCAGCATCTGCAGTTCCTTCTTGAACATTATTATTGGACTGGTTTAGGATCCCTACTTTAGTTCCAAACAAATATAATCATGGTTCGAGAACGGAGTAGTAGTGACAAAGTATAATAGTTATAGTTAGGCCAAAAATAAAACCCCAAGTCCCAAGTGTTATGGGAACCTAGGTTACGCACCGTCCCGAAGCCAGGATTACTTTTCGTGCACGAGGGGATTTTTGATGCGCACCCGAGAACAGACAGGGCTTTGGTTCAGGGTCTCATCCGCGCTGCCAAAACGACAGCACTGCCTCAGAGCTGTGCTGGAAAGCCCAGCTCAGTTATTTATGCTCATGTCTTTGGAGCGTGACTTGAATGCTCAACGCTTCCCAACTTGGAGACAAGAATGTTGCCACTGGGCAAGGGTGGTACACAAATACTTTCAGCCCAGTGGACCAGTGTATTTAAATCATGCAAAAAGTATAGTCATTTATCTGAAATAGATCAGTGGCTTTGTTCTTCTCTGGCATCTGCTCAATTTAACCACTTATCAAAATATACACGGCAGCAATCTGATAACAGAATGGTTAAGAGGGAACTGCAGATGCTGGAAAAATCGAAGGTAGACAAAAATGCTGGAGAAACTCAGCGGGTGAGGCAGCATCTATGGAGCAAAGGAAATAGGCAACGTTTCGGGCTTGAAGAAGGGTTTCGGCCCGAGACGTTGCCCCATTTCCTTCGCTCCATAGGTGCTGCCTCACCCGCAGAGTTTCTCCAGCATTTTTGTCTACCATCTGATAACAGAAGTCGGGTTTCAACTTCGCATAACTCAGAATTAAAGCAACTTAGATTAAATGCAGCAGAAAAAAGTTTTAGATTCGATGGATATGCCAGAGCAGGCTCTGTAACAGTCAGTCCCACCCTCAACGCTTCTCCACAACCTCATTATTATTCCTCTTCCTTTCTCAATAGCAGAAAATTCTGCCATCAGTAGTAAAAAAAAAAATGCCTGTATTTAAGACATCCAAAGCCAAAGGGCATGGGTTTCAGGTGAGATGTACACCTTTTAGAAGGGAAACAAAGGTTAAACACAGTGCAGCTTAAAATTATTGTATGTTTTTTGTAGTTCAATATCGAGAAATAAAATCATAGCACAGGCATAAGTGAAAATGTCAGAAAATGTTGAGTTCCACGAGCTATTCGGGGGGGGGGGGGGGGGGGAGGGGTTAAAAGGTAGAACACAAATATGGCACTCCCAAAAAGCTGAACCAAGGCCTGTGCCAGGTTATCAGATTTTGAAAGGAACAAGTTGTACTTGAGAAACAAAGACATATCTCTTTATCATCTGCTGGTAGACATTCGCACGGGAAATGTTGGCAGCAAACTGAAGAATGGGCAACAATGATGTTGCCACGCCATGCCCTCAAAAGTGTCGTTCAATGCAGCAACGACAAAAAAGACACCTTATGTGGAGACCTCCATGGGAAGCTTAACAGCAACAAACTGCAAGCAAGTCCCGTCAGGCAAAGGGAGTGGGGCGAGCCAAGAGCGTCAAAACTGATTTGCAAAGTCCCTGAATATGAAAGTCACTTCCATACATCGCACGTGGCCTGTGGTTTCTCTGAGAAAGCCAGCTGTCGTTCACCACCCAAACGAGAAATGGAGGGCCTGCCGAGACTCGCTCTCTCCCGGTCGTGCAAGAAAGAACAGTTGAGCTTCCTGCCAGCAATCCCATTCTCCTGGCATTCATTGTGAGATTGTTCCCAGCAAAGCACACTGCACAAAACACCAAGCGTTCGCAGCCTCTCCCCACTCAGATATCTATCGGGATGAAACATCTCCTGCAGGCTCCAGGGGCTCTGTGGCAGCAGCGGGCCAGGGCTTGCATGTGTGTGGATCTAAACACACTCCCAAAGTTACAAGTCAAACGTCATGTACAAATTATTGGACAACATTTAAAAGATAATGTAAATGACAATGATAAGTTCATAGGTTCTAGGAGCAGAATTAGGCCATTTGGCCCATCAAGTCTACTCTGCCATTCAATCATGGTTGATCTATCTTTCCCTTGTAACCCCAGTCTCCTGCCTTTGTCCAACAATCCGACACCCGTACTGATCAAGAATCTAGATATCAGAATGGCGGTTAAGATGCTTTTAGTTATTTCTAGCTTTCAAAAATATCTCGAAGAGAGAACATTTGGCAGACCTTACATGGCATATCTCTTTATGCAAAGCTGTCTTCCATGAGGAAGACGGCAAGTCCTCATTCTCCAGGCTGGTCTTTGGGAACATCAAACCAAATCTGATTGCACAAAGACCATTGCATTACTGCCCTTCAGCCGACGGCGAGTGTGATAATGGGCAACCTCCCAGTTGATTCTGCTTCTTGCACCTTCTACACAGCCACAGTGATACCATCTGGTGGCCGAGCAAGGAAGCAGCACCGCCAGTTGAGACGAACACGACCAAGTGGCAAATCGCTCCGCGAAAATACCAGATCGATGCCACAACACAGGAAACGTACCCAGATATGAGTAAATCAGCTTCGAGAATCAAAGCATCTTCGACTGGACAGAATGCATTCAGACGGGACACAAATCAAAAAGACATGGCAACAGAAACATTACCAATTAGCCAACAACTTTATTGTGAAAACAATATGACTTAAAAGAACCATTTGTAAAAGATTCAGAAACAACGATTATCATACAACAGTAGAAAAGAGATATGTCTAACAGCAAGAATGAATAGTAGGATTCTGAGCGACTCACTTGACTCCCCATGTAATGTGATCGCAGGGAGCATCACGTTGAACTTGCCCTCTGCTTGGTGACGTTCCATAAAAACTTACACTTTAAATTAATCCTGCTTCTCTCTGGAGTTTCAACAGCTACCAAATCAATTCTTTGGGGAGAGTGCGCGTGTCAAAGACAGCCACCCAATAAGTTTCATGCCAAAAGTCGTACCATGTGATCCATTGCACCATTCACCTCTGGAGCTTCACGCACGATTAAAGCACACAAACTTGTGACGAAAGCACACACAACAGTAAACAGGCAACCCGCTGGGCTGTTCTCAGTGCACACAGCAACATTTCAGCAGCGCTGTCTACCTAATCAAATACCCAAAAGGGACCTCCTGATTTATCCATAGGTTGGTGTCAGTTACTCGAGCATCAAGACTACACAATCCATTTATAATTTACGGACTAGATTGCAATGTAGGGCGGCTCTAGAAATGAAATAAAGTGCAGTGAAATCCTAGCACCAGTGAAGTTACTGGAGACTTGTGGTGGCGGAAAGGGGATTTCTAGGTTAGGATGGCCACCGTTCAGTTTTAGCTGTTGCAAATCAATCTGTTGCTAGGAGTCCAAAAGAAATCCATTCATCTAGAAGAGAAAATACACTAGCTTCAGAAGCCAAAGCCTCTGAGTACAAGTCACCTGGCTAGGAATCAAACTTCAAGTAGATAGTGTTCATGGCCCTGGTATAGATCGGATTTAAGGGATCTCTATACCAAATCACAGATTTTTATCCCCAGAGCCTGACAATATCAATCTGCCTGCAAGGTGTTAGAGAGTCATTTGGAGATTCAGGCATCTGAAAGAAAGATCATGCAATACTTATAGCAGCATTTAGACTGCAGCATGTGCCTCCAATGTGACATTTCTATCTAGTTTCATGGGCATTTCTTTGATTGTAAGAGTGCAAAAACAAAGACTTGTCAAGCTGAACGACTCAAAGTATCAACATTCAAACGCACACCAAGAGTTACCGAAATAAACTGTAATGGATCACAAGGGTTTCCTTTTGGCAGACGTCCAAACTGCTCCCGTGGCCTTGGTGAACTGCGTGAACTACTCGCATGAAGGGCAGTGCATGTTCAGCCCTTTTCACAGACCGCTGCGCCAGTAACCCCCCCCCCCCCCCCTGCACTCAATTTCTTTCCATTTTGAAGCAGACTCCAGTTTGCAAGCACTCCAGACGAACCTCTGCGGACATCATTACACATTTTAAACTCAAGCACACATTACGTACCCTTGTACAAACATGGAAACTGAAAAGCAGACCGTCCACTCCGATACCGCAATATTTACATTTCCAACGCACGCATGCCACAAAGAGTTTTTTTTTACTTTAAGTAGCAAGTTTACCCCCCATCCGAACCGAGAGCAGTCAAGAGCATGTCTGTGAGAAAATGTAGTGTTTAGTTGCGCTATAACACCAATTCAAGGATTGTCAGCTGTGGTCACATTAAAAACACAAGTAAAAATGCAGCGTTCAACAATTTTGTCAATGGCAAACAGTACATTCATTCTAGCATCTCGCTGTCCTGCCAAATTAAAAGCTACAAGCAAATCAGATTTATATTACAAAGCTAACCAAACGCGAGTCTCACCCTCCCCCTTCATAACCAGTCTTTGTAAACATTCTCTTATTTCGAAGGAGGCGCAAGAATCTCTTTTGATATTCACACGCGCGATGCCTAATCATTCACGTTTATCAATTCAATGACAAACTTTTAAGTTCCCTGGTTAATGACAGCGTCGCATCTTTATTGGAGGACCAGCCTTCGCCACCGTCTTCAAAGCAGTTGACCCCAACAAGAGGCAACTTTGACAACAAACAAAACACAAGATAAGAGCTGGCGATTTCAAAAGGTGCCAGCGATTAAAAACAGCAGCGGTGATTTTTTACCCATGAAGTTTGTGCAGCTCAAGAACTCATGGCGAATGTCAAATGGTTCTTTCTGGTGCTCATAAAGTGTCAAAATTAGACTGCACCGCCTTCTTCTTGGATCCCGGTTTCACTGGTTTTATCACTGCCTAGAAACAGAGAAATTCATATTTTAGGCACGAAAGCCAGAGTTCTACATTGAAACATTCGCTGCTCCCCCCCCCCCCCCCACCAGCTTTAGTAATTACATTTGCAGGGGAACAATACACAGCACAATGCATAACGAGGGAAGAATCTGAACAGGTAAATGGGCGTTTTCAACAAGAATAGCTGATCATTTGTCAGAGGGAACATATCAAATGTTACGTGCAGGAAGGAACAGCAGATACTGGTTTAAACCGAAGGTACAAAAAGCTGGAGTATTGTAACTCAGCGGGTCAGGCAGCATCTGGAGAAAAGGAATAGGTGATGTTTTGGGTTGAGACCCTTTGTCTTCACCCATTCCTTCTCTCCAGAGACCCTCTGAGTTACCCCAGCTTTTTGTGTCTATCTTATATTAAAAGTTATTATTGAAGATAATATAACAGGATGCTAAAGAAACAGGTAGCTGCATAAAGTCAGTATATTTCTGGAGAGATATCAAGTTTGACCAATATATTGGAATTTCTTAACATGAGCCGTGGATTATAGGAAACTGGAGGATGGGTTGAATTTAGATTTCCAGAGGCATTTGATAAGATACCATGTCAACAGTTACTGTGGAAAATAACAACTCCTGGTGGGGAAAGTAGCACATAGCGGCATATTGAAAATTGGCTGACTGACAGCAAATATAGTAGTCACAATTGGGTCTCTTCTGGATGGCAAGAAGTAATGAGCGTTGTGCGACTGGGATTTGTGCAGATGCCTCAATGTTCGCCCAGTTACATAAATTAATTGGACGAAGGAATGGATGCAAAATTTGCTGATGAAATGCAGATGGGCTGCAGGACACCAACTCGGTACCCGGTACAGGATACAAGAACGTACAAGTGGACAATGTGGGGGGGGGGGGGCACCAAGAACGAAGGGGGGCCTGCGGTGCGCGGCAAGCAGAAGATAGGACAGATCGGTGAACTTTGGTAACTTTGGCGGTGCCGGAAACTTGTGCACAGCCTAGGCGAGGTGAGTTGTATGATTTTACCAGGTTGTACGCAAAACAAAGCATTTCCCTTTACCTAGGTTCATGTAACAATAAAGGATCATTCTATCAGTCAATCATTGACAAAAATTGAGTAAATGAGGACCAAAGAGCTGGCAAATTATGCATAACGTGGGGAAATGTGAAATTCACTGTTACAGCAGGGAAAAAAAGTATACAGGTCAGTTTAGTTTATTGTCAGGTGTACAGAGGTACAGTGAAAAGCTTTGGTTGTGTGCTCACCAGTCAGCGGAAAGGCAATACATGATTACAATCAAGTCATTTACAGCGTATAAATGCATGGTAAGGGAATAACGTTTAGTGCAAGATAAGGCCAGCAAAGTCCGATCAAAGATAGTCAGAGGGTTCCCAATGAGGTGGATCCTCCTCAGAGTTCACAAGTTGGAAATGGGGCCCTAATCAGAGTTATCACACAGCGTAAAATGGATCCCTCCCCTGCAACCAGCAAATCCATGCTGCCAAAAGCTTGATCGTACGTACGCAAGTTGGGCATCATAAGCTAAGGGGGGGACCAGTAGTATCTAAATGAGGAGAGATTAGGGAGAACGAAGATGCAAGCAATTTGGGCATCCAATTAATCATTTTTAAAAGGATAGCATCCAGGCGCTGCCAGTAATGAAAAAAAGTGTTACTATTGCAGGGGGAACTGAATATAAAAGTAGAGGTCATGACTCAGATGTATAAGACAGCGATTACTTCAATACAGGAGAATTGAATTGGTCACTTTGTAAAAAGGCATGAATACATCGGAAGCAGCTCGGGAGATTTACCTGACCAATACCCAAGTTATCTTACAAGGAAATGTTGCACCTGCTGGAGTTTAGGCGAGTTAGAGTGAACTATTCAAATGCTGGGTGGCACGATAGCGCAGTGGGAGAGTTGCTGCCTTACAGCGCCAGAGACCCGGGTTCGATCTTGACCACAGGTGTTGTCTGTTCGGAGTTTGTACATTCTCCCCATGGCCTACGTGGATTTTCCCTGGGTGCTCCGGTTCCCTCTCACACTCCAAAGACGTACAGGTTTGCAGGCTAATTGACTTGGCAATGTTGTCAATTGCCCCTGGTGTGAAGGATAATGTTCGCGTGGAGGGATCGCTGGTTGGCATGGCCCAGGTGGGCTGAAAGACCTGTTTCTGTGCTGTATCTCTAAACTAAAATTGACCCCGAATGGCTCGACGTACAGAGAAGAGGCCGTTTCTTCTTGCAGGCGAATCCAGAATGACAAAAAAAGTAAAAATAAGCTACTTCCTAAAAGGGAGTATAATAGGATGTGCATTGTATATCAGGAACTATATTAGGGTTAGCTATGATCTTAAGTGGCCCCCTCATCTTCTGATAAGTATCTTTCCGTGGCAGTTACAGGTTTGGAATTGCCCTACAACTGATGACTCAGGGCAGAGACCTTTCACCTGACGCTTATCACACAAAGTTTTTAATGAAGAACAGGGACAATTCTTGCTGCTAACCCCGTTAGTGATTTCATTTGAAAAGCTGAGTGTGTTAACTACAATCTAAGCCACGCTTGGAGATTGGTGAGATTATACCAGCGAGTCTTTAAATCAATCTCATCTAGTCTCTATAAAGGGACTGCAAACTGGGCGACATACAGGGGCCATTTGAGGAAGCTAGGATAAAGCAGGGCAATAGATAATTCTCTGTTGAACACGTACTCCTTCAAAGAAAGCCCATCTTTTTGGCAATACTTTGAAAGTCAAACTGGTGCACAATGCCATTGTCACCCACTAGAGGCCCTCAAAGCATCATATATGGGAACCTGCTAGATCGGTGACATGGCAATTTCATCAGGTCCAAAGTTTATATTTATCTGCAAATTAACACTTCAATGAAATCCAGCTGTGCACCGCTGCTCATTACTTAAAAACTACGAAAAAAATATCACGGGATGACAACATAACTGACTCATCCAGTGATGCAGTTACAATAACAACTGAATACGAGTACAGATTGCCAAATTTGGAAGGTAAGGAACATCAATGAAAGTTTATATCTAAATTAAATAAAATTAAGACAGGTATAGCAGAACAGTTGACATATTGCAGCTATAGTTTAAGGATCTTCAGCAACTGTTGTTCAGTAAGTGCCAACAGCTCAAGGAACTTTGGCTCCGGGTTAAACACAAAAAGCTGCAGCACCTCAGTGGGACAGGCAGCATCTCTGGGCAGCAGGAATGGGTGACGTTTCGGATCGAGACCCTTCTTCAGTCTGAGAGTCAGGGGAGGGGGAGATACAGAGATAAGGAAGTGCATGGTGTGAAAACGAGACATCAAATGGGGGGTGGAGATCAAGGAATAGACTAGCTAGGAGAATGTAGCAACAAAGCAAACAGAGATAAAATGTAAACGAGGATAGTCAGACTGGTCGGAGAACTGGGAAGGGGGAGGGATGGGGAGTGAGGGTTACTTGAGGTTAGAGAAGTCAATTTACATACTGCTGGGTTGTAAGCTACCCAAGCAAAATACGAGGTGCTGTTCCACCAATTTGCGCTGGGCCTCACTGACAACAGAGGAGGCCCAGGACAGAAAGGTCAGTGTGGGTATGGGAGGGGGGGGGGGGGGGGGGTTAAAGTGTTTAGTAACCAGAATGGGAGGGGGAGTTACAGTGTTTAGCAATCACTTTTAGCTCCGGGTTAATGAGCTGGAGACTGAGATTTGGGCACTGTGTTGAATCAGGGATTGTGAAGGGTGTTTGAAGCACTTTGATCCAAGGTTGTCACACCAGTTAGACCAATCTGGTCAGTCGAGAGCTGCTGGAGGGGGTATAAACATGCACGAGGATGGTGCAGTCATACAGAAGGCCTTGTAGTGTGTAAGAGATGACTTTCTTGATTTCCTATGCCTTTGTTTAAATTTTAAACTTTGGCAAAAATTTGAGTATTAAGACATTGATATTTAAAGGGAAAATAGGTGAGTAACCAAACAAGAAATAAACAGACCCAAATGATTTCACAGAGGAAGAAAAATCAGAAAAACGTAGTAACCTTACAGGTTGACAAGGGAGAGATACTAGAGCTAAGGAGATAGAAAATATGAATAAATATTTTTGTCTGTCATTATAGGAGACTGAAAAAAACCTCAAAACGAGTTGAAAGATACAGCATGGAAACAGGCCCTTTGGCCGTCCGATACTGTGCCGATCATACGAGTCCTTGTGTAACGTGAAAAGCTTCCCAAGTTCAGACTAATTTTTCCTTTATAACTGACATTTCATTGCTTAAGACCTGCAATGGATCCAACAAGGATCCATTGCCGCACTATAACATAGCCACAGAAACAGCTTCTGCTGTTTGAATGACAATAGACGCAGCAGTCGGCCATTCGGCCCTTCGAGCCAGCACCGCCATTCAATGTGATCATGGCTGATCATCCCCAATCAGTACCCCGTTCCTGCCTTCTCCCCATATCCCCTGACTCCGCTATCTTTAAGAGCCCTATCTAGCTCTCTTGAAAGCATCCAGAGAACCGCCCTCAGAGGCAGAGAATTCACACACTCACAACTCTCTGTGAGAAAAAGTGCTTCCTCGTCTCCGTTCTATATGGCTTACCCCTTATTCTTAAACTGTGGCCCCTGGTTCTGGACTCCCCCAACATCGGGAACATGTTTCCTGCCTCTAGCATGTCCAAACCCTTAACAATCATATGTTTCAATAAGATCTCCTCTCATCCTTCTAAACTCCAGAGTATACAAGCCCAACCGCTCCATTCTCTCAGTATATGACAGTCCTGCCATCCCGGGAATTAACCTTCGGCCCAACGAATGCTTGTGCCCTTCAGCGGCACTCACCCCTTTGGTTTGTCCTCGCTTTCTCGAGACTTGTCCCCGTCGGATTGGTTTTGAACCCTGCGCTTCATGGCGTAGTGAACTCCTTCGCCTCTCCGCCTCCCCGTCAGACTTGCACTCGTCTTGAGAGTCACTCTCTGCATACTGATGGTTCAGCGCAGTGTCTGGAGGTCTTTGGGCTGCGGGTGAAGAGATTAAATAAAAAGTCAACTCTGAACAGCGGCAAAGATTTCAATTCTAAAGGAGCACTTCAATACCAACAAGAAGGCATCACTGCCGTTGTTCTTCTCATGTAGCCCTTGGTGAGTGCTGGGATATAAACACACACATGCATATACACAGTGTAGGAAGGAACTGCAGATGCTGCTTTACACAGAAGACAGATCCAAAATGCTGGAGTAACTCAGCGGGACAGGCACAATTTCTGTAGAGAAGGAATAGGTGATGTTCCAGGGTCTGAAGCAGGGTTTTGACCTGAAATGGCACCTATTCCTTTTCTTTGGAGATGCTGCCTGGAGATGCTGCCTGACCCTCTGAGTTACTCCAGCATTTTGTATCTATACACACACACACACACACACACATACACATATACTGAATGTCCTTCAGCATCTCAGTTAAGAGGCCATTCTCCCTAACGAGGTTACTGCAACAAAGAAAACTAATGGACTCCTCAGCTAGTACAAACATTTAGTTTCAGGTGGAAGTCACTGCATTAGACATCGTTTGTGCATCTCTGCATATCTGTCTTGTTATCTAAACAACACAGTCAAACGCAAGACTGCCGCTGCCTTGTTGCAGATCAAATCAAGCTGTCTAAATACAAATCAGTCAGCACCTTAGAACCTTATGCGTTCTCCAAAAACTGTATTGTGTACTTTTGAGAGTCTCAACTCTCAAAAGTGCCTCAATGATAACTTCAAGATCAAATTTATTGTCACATGCACCAATTAAGATAGAGTGATATTTGAGTTACCATACAGTCATACTAAGTGAAAAGCAACAATTCACACAGCCACATAATAAAATTTAACATAAAAATCCATCCACAGCGGAATCCACATTCCTCACTGTGATGGAAGGTAATATAGTTCAGTTATCTTCCTCCTTGTTCACCCGTGGTCGGGGCCATTGAACCCCCCCCCGCAGTCGCTGCTGCCGACGGTCCGATGTCCGAAACCCTGACCCATCAGAGTCCCATGCATCAGCAGACGAGTTTGGCAAATGCCATCCCGTACGCACTTTACAATGCCTTGGCTTCAAGTATTATGCCACTGTCAGATTTGACACAGGCTGCAGAGATACTGTGCACCAAGAAGTCTGGCAACTCCTCCATGCAAAGTTCCACAACAGTTTGCGACATAGCACAGTGACAGAGATGGATATATTTTTGAGACCTGGACAGGATCTGCATTAGTCACCCGTCCTGAAATGGATTCGGTTTAAAGATAGAGTGGATACAGACCCTTCGGCCCACCCTTGGTCACCCGTGCACTAGTTCTGTCATCCCACTTCCTCATCTTACACAGTTGGGACAACCTCCTAATCTTACACAGTAGGGCCCAATTAACATACAAACCTACACCTCTTTGGAATGCCCCGAGAAGGTGGCAGGGAACAGCAGCTTAGATCCACATTTCTAAATGTATATCATTAATACCTAAAATGTATATGCTGAAGTTTTATCCTCATTTAATATTCTAGATTGTACTCATCTGATAACCAGAGGAGTTAATTTTAAATTAGACTGAATGCAAGTAATGTTTTGCCACCATTCAAGCATTCTGGTGCTTGCACTCATTACATCAGATGGCCAGAGTATATTGAAGCACAAGGACAATGGATTTTGGGACTTGGGAGAATCAAATCAAGGAGGACAGTGGAATTCAGGTCAAGAGTCAGTCACAATCTCACTGGTGTGAAACAGGCTGCAGCCTTGAATCTCATGTTTATAATTTGTGCGAGTTTGTGAAATTATGGTTGAACTTGCTCTGTATTCAGCTCCATTCAAGCCTTTGGCAATGGGTTGGACAACAAACCATTACAGTTGCCCGTAATTACAGTACAGTAGCTGTGCTCTGTTCAGCCATCACGCTTGTAAGAACCGGGTTCCATCGATGCCCTGCTTAGTGGGAGGACCCAGCAAGAGACCAAACTCCAGAAGTGGTCAAAGAAGAGATTCTGAGTAGTCATCGGGTCACTAATGCTCAAAAAGAGCTTTTTCTATCAACAAAATGTCAGCCCCTCCGTGCTTCAATTCCGCAGCAAGCAGCGAGATTGAATACATAGGGATATTGAAAATGCATCAAACAGTCACTTAGATGGTAGCTGTGCCTAAAATACCAGTTGCCGGTTTGAACAATTGTTTAAATTGTTTTTATTCCATACAAAAATTGCCCTCAGCGAATTGCAGCATCTCTCAACACTGGAATTATAGAGTACCGCATTGAAGACTCTTTCATTATCCGATCATAAGGTTCAAATCTTGTTTAACATTTAGACTGGGAATAAAGCTAATTTTGTCTTCAAACTGATCTTGCTTTATTGCCAACTTCACAAAATAAAAAATAAAAAACTCACATTGCTCTTCTCTTGCCGCCACGATGGGATCCCTTGCCATTGGCACGTCCTCAGGATAAAGGGGATCTGTGTAGTGCGTTGGCTCGTCAACCTGAATGCTTCGTAAGTCCTGCATGCTGAAACTGATCAAGCGCCCTGCGAGAGCTCCCTGACCCTGCAATACAGGGGAAAGCAAGGGAGGCATTTCATGCCCAACGTGAAATGTACACACAGATGTGAGAGAAAAATTAAAACAGATGCTAATAAGAATGAACAACGGGCCAACATTTTAAAATGACACCAACATCTTACGGGTGACTCACCACACCAGTGCTTTGTAACCTGGTAAGCCAACACGGTGACAAGTTGTCAGACCTGTTATGCACCTGCAGTGATATTTACCTTTTTTTATTTCATCACTGTGTTCGACAATGCACTTTGTACCTTGCAATAAAGTAACGTGAGGGTGCTAAACACTAACAACGTAGATCTTATTTTAGAAAACGCACACCACCAGATTCGGGGACTTTTTTCATCCCAACAGCTATCAGGCAACTGAAGCATCCTTCCACAGCCAGAGAGTAATGCTGAACTACTATCTACTTCTTTGATGACCCTCGGACGATCCTCGATCGGACTCCACCTTGCACTAAATGTTACTCCCTTATCATGTATCTATACACTGTAAATGGATCGATTAGAATCACGTCTTGTCTTTCTGCTGACTGCTTAGCACGCAACAATAGCTTTTCACTGTCCCTTGTTACACGTGGCAATAAACAAAACTAAACTAAACGTGTGGCAAATGATATGTTGATGCATGTCTGCAGAGTTTGTGATTGACCTTCAAATGTACATTGCAGAAAATAGGAGAAACAGCATTCCTTGGTAAATTAAATCCCACATGCAAAATACATATGGCAGAGATCAGATAAAAATAGAAAATGCTGGAAACACTCAGACGCTCAGGCAGCGTCTGTGGAGAGAATGCTATTTCAGATCAATCTTTTATCAAGACAGGGTAATGAAGTAAATAAAGGGAGTTTCAAGTTGCAGAGAAATTGGGGAGGGGGGGGGGGGGAGAGAGAAGGAAAGGGGAACAAGGACAAAAAAGGATATATATATGCGCTGGGGCGGATCTAGAAATGGTGGAAGGGACTTGTGAACAACAAAATATATTTGGTGGGGAATTTGTAAAATGAGATGACAAATGAAATCAACTGAAAGGAGCAGAGCTCCTTTAACAAGGAGTGGGGGGCAAATTAAAAGGACAGATTTTATTTGGTCTCTTTCCAAGACTCATTTTACTCTTTCCAGTTCTGATGAAACGTCATTGATCTGAAACTTCAACTCCGTTTCTCTCCCCAGAGATACTGCCAGACCTTTTGTGGATTTCCAGCATTCTCTGCTTTAATCCAAGAGGTACAAAGTTCCTTGAAAGTAGTATCGCAGGTAGACAGGGTGGTCACAAAGGCCTTTGGCACTTAAGAGTATTGAGTATAGAAGCTGGTGGGACATGTTGCAGTTATACAAGATGTCGGTGGGGCCGCATTTAGAATACTCTGTCCAGTTTTGGGCACCAGGTTATAGGAAAGAGGTTGCCAAGCTGGAAAGGTTGCAGAGATTTACAAGGATTTAGCAGGATACAAGGGCCTGAGCTAGAAAGGTTGAGCAAGCTTGGATTCGTCCTTGGAGCACAGAAGGACGAGGGGTGATCTTATAGAAGTGTACAAAATAGTGCCAGGGTAAACACACAGAGTCTTGCCCAGAGTAGGGTAATCAAGAACCAGAGGACATAGGTTTAAGGTGAAGGGGGAAGAAGATTTAATAGGAACACGAGGGGTAACTTCATCACATAAAGGGTGGTGGGTGTATGGAACAAGCTGCCTGATGAGGCAGTTGAGGCAGGGACTATAATGACATTCTAAAGACATTTGAACAGGCACAGGTTTAAAGGGATAGAGGCCAGACGTAGGCAGTTGGGATTGATGTAGATGGGGGCATCTTGGCAAGATGGGCCGAAGGGCCTATTTCATGCTGTATGACTATGATAGAGTAGCCTAGGGTGCTTAACGAATACTGTTTGCAAGCAAGTTTGGTTCTCAGAATACTGATGGCGAGGCGATCTTCTAAGATTGATAATAGGTTCACACACACACCTGCTGGCCCAATTGAACCAAGTGACTTCCATTACACTTTATTTTTTAAATGGCCCAGTGACCCTGATGCGATTTAACGCAGTGGAGCAGTTTGAATTCCTACCTTGGTGGCAGCATTGACTGCCGCATTTGCAGCCATGTTCAGCCCCTTTTTGCCAAAATTGACCACGGTCTCATAACTACGCTCCTTGGCTTGAATGATGTAGCTGTCTATTTCCTAAAGGGAGAGGAACATTTAAAAATGAAAAGCATGTACCTTCAACTGATCACCAACTACATCTTTCCCCCCTTCTCCATGACAACGGAGCCATTGTGCAGCTCAGCATTGTGGATTTACTGCGCCATAGTTAACATAAAGCACTTATCCCGCATGGTGATTACACAGGTTGCACACAATGAAACCGTTTAAGCTGCTCGAGTGGCAGAAAAAAGTGAAGGCCAACACTTAAAGGACGATAAATTAATTTGCTCATTGTAACGACTGCACGAGTTGATAAATTAAAAAGGGCACCAGTCACAGGCCGCAATGACACAGTTAGATGCATTGAAAGAAATGACAGGAATACAAAGAACAGGCTTCATCACCCTCTGAAGTGGTTTTCAACTCATTTGTAAAGGCCACGCACATTCCGAATGACAACTGGCTTCTTCGGTTCCCTTAAAAAAAAAAAATTAAAAAAAATCTTCTCTACCTCACTGCAGTGGAAATGAATCAGGCTCAAGCAAAGCAATTTTGCTAGCGTCTCAGTTTGTAAACTGATCGGAGAGTCTGGATTGCGATTTAAAGCAGCAATCCAGGATAGCACTGAAGGAGGACTGCAGAATTATTGATTGGATGATACAGCATGGAAACAGGCCCTTTGGCCACTGAGTCCACGCTTACCACTGAACACTAATTCTAGGTAATCCCACTTTCTCATCCACTCCTTACACGCTGGGGTGAATTTACAGAGGGCCATTAGCCTACAAAACCATAGGTTTTTGGGATGTTGAAGGAAACCGGAGCACCTGGAGGAAACCCTCATGGTCCCATGGAAACAAGTGTAAATGCCACACAGAGAGTGCCAGAGATCAGGATCGAACCCGAGACCCAGTGTAGTGAAGCAGCAGCTCTAGCAGCAGTAGCAGCAGATGACCACCAGAAGCGCCGGGAGATGGCAGCCCTGCCGGCAGTCTGTTTGTTTTATCTTTTTGTTATTTTTAGCGTTTGTTAAAAGTTTGTTTTAATGTACTTTGGTTTGTTTTATGTGGGGGGAGGGGGGAGGGGATCGGGGGAAACTTTTTTTCAAGTTCCTACCTTCTCGGAGATGTGATCAATTTTTGGATCACATTCTCCGGGCTCTGCGGCCTACCATCACTGGAGCTGGAGGCCTCGGATTGTCGTGAACCCCACCGCGGGGCGCGGACTTAACATCGGAGCGGATCCCTTGCCTGGGATCGCTCCCACCGCGTCCTGCGGACTTACCAGCAAGGGCTCGCAGTCTCGGGAGAGGCTAGTCGGGAGCTCCAACGCCGCAGAAGGTTCGACCAGCCCCGACGCGAGGTTCGATCGCCCGGCGCGGGGGAGCTGACATCCCCAATGCAGGAGCTGATCGCCTCGACACAGAGGGCCCGTACGCCGCCGGCTACGGAAGTCAAGACCGTCACCGTCAACGGAGGGCTCGAGGCCCCCGACCGAGGAAGAACAAAAGGAAGGACTTGAACTTTATTTCGCCTTCCATCACAGTGAGGGATGCGCAGGAGTCACTGTGGTGGATGTTCATGTTAAAATGTGCTTTTGAGTCTGTTGCTTTTAATTCTACGACTGACCTGGCCATACTCGCAAAACATACTTGGCAAATAAAATCTGATTCTGATTCTACCAGCTACGCCACTGTGCTACCGTGGAAATTTGACTACTGCCCCGCGTATAATAAAAATCTAGATTATTACTGCCATGGTGGTCCAAATGTGGAAAGCATTAAGATTCAAATCACAGAATCACCTGTTGAGATCCAAGGCTCAGGAAACACACACTTGATTTCCCACTTTACCATCGTAAATTTTAAAACAAGGCTACAAACCATTTACAATAGTTCTTCAATCACACCGAGTAGTGGAACGGCATGACTGCTGGTATACATATTGCACAAACAGCAGGCAAGGTTAGGATTGTGCTGTGTTACAGTTGAAGAGATAGGTACACTAAGGATTTTAAGTGGAGTAGATCACCCGCAGATACACTAGCAAGGAAACAAAGAATACAAAATCCAACCAAGAAAGAAATTGTCCAAGCTTGACGTCCAACTAAGATGGAACATTTTAATCACAGTAAGATGGATTGCATGATGAGGAAAAGAACCACTAATGGTTTTTTAAAGTGAAGGCGTATTTCAACACATCTTGTTAGTTCAAGTTTCCACCTCATCATGAAACAGGCCAATCTTAAAACAACTAGTTTGTTTTGCGACTGTTCATAAAAAGTCACATTTAAATGTAAATTTAAAATGTATTAAAATAGCTACTAGAATTCATCAATATCGACATGGTTCATATCAGCTTTTATTAACCAGGAACATTTTTTATACGTTCACACATGGACAATTTCAGCAACAAAATACTTATTTTCTAAAGCAAAATAATATGTAAGATATTCGCTTTGGCACTGTAAAATTCAGCATTGTTTAATAGTCAAAAGGGAACAACAGATTCATTTGCAGAGGGTTATAAGGCACATGTCCGTGCTGATCAAAGCACATTTGGTTTAATTGCTGTGTTTTTGCTCGGCTAAACAAAGGAATGACACTACGTCAGTTTTTTTGTTTTATTTTAGTTTTAGAGATACAGTGCAGACTCGGTGGGCTGACGGGCCTGTATCTTTTAGAGATACAGCGCGGAAACAGGCCCTTCGGCCCACCGAGTCCACGCCGACCAGCGACCCCCGCACATTAACACTATCCTACACACACAAGGGACAATTTACACATACACCAAGCCAATTAACCTACAAACCTGTACGTCTTTGGAGTGCGGGAGGAATCCAAAGATCTCGAAGAAAACCCATAAGGTCACGGGAAGAACATGCAATCTCCGTACAGACAGCACCCTTAGTCGGGATTGAACCCGGGTCTCCGGCGCTGCAAGGCAGCAACAACCGCTGCGTCACCGTGCCGCCCCCTATCCTGTAAGATTTTAAAGCGATTAGCATCTATTCTTTAGAAGTTAGAATAGATGCTCAAAGGCCACAGCTGTCACAGTTAATCTAAATAAGATTATAAATCTGTTCTGCTGAAAAGAACCACAGAACATGTGTAGCAGGGTACATTTTAAACAGCTCCAGGTCAAATGCAAGCGAAAGCTCCAAGTCCACCAAGTGAAACAAATGCATACAAAAAACAGAAGAACCTAGTTAGTGTTGGAAGGAACTGGAATGCTGGATTATACCGAAGATGGAGACAAAATGCTGGAGTAACCTAGCATGTCAGGCAGTATTTCGGGAGCCAAGGAATAGGCGATGTTTCGGGCCAGAACCCTTCTTCAGACTTCAAAACCTTTAAAACTTTAGAGTTCAAAACTTTGTTAGAAATTAGTCAGTGTGGTCTCATTATAACTAAACTACACAAACTACATTTTATTTCATATTTTCAGGAACGACTGTGGTTTATTGAATACCTTGGCCTAATACAAATCAAGAGCTTTAACTGTTTACTTACCTTTTCTTTCAAAGTAAGTGTGGGATGAACAAACTTCTTGTAAATCATGCTGGCACCTTTCGTGTATGGGGACAACAGCCAGACCACTAGTGCAATCTTTATTTCATAATAGAACGGAAACCTGCAGGTAGAAGAGGATATATCTGTCAGCAAATAAACAATAGGTACAAGAGACACATTTCTCATTCGTGCCATCTGATCAGTGATCACCTAGAGGTTTGAAACACACAGAGTCAATAACCAACTTGGCTTAGCATGTATAACATTGAATTCGGGCCTGACCCCATTTACTGATAGCTGCATGACAAACCACTATCGTCAGCAAGGGTTCCCAACCCATTTTGCCTACCCAGATGGTACATTTGTTGATCTTGGATGTGTACATATGTTTTCTCATTGACTGACTGTGTTTGGTTCTGGTATACCGGCATCTGTTCATCATTAGTTGTTCATAAATAAGTGAAAGAACATGGTTATGTGCTATTAAAGTTGCCAGGGGTTAACAGGATGAAAAAGGTTAGGAACCCCTGATCTACAGCAATGCTCTAATAATCCACTAATCCATTTAGCATCTGCCTCAACTGGTAGTGTCCTTGCGCTCCCTTTAATCTCACTGGGGTCTTGTTCCCACACTTAATTAAATCCACCAGAGACCCTAGTCCCACACTCCCTGCAATCTCAATGGGGGTCACATTCCACACTCCCTTCAATTCCCCAACGATCCCTGTCTCTGCACTCCCATTAAACTCAACTAGTTTACTGGGAAAATAAAATCTTTCTATTGATGTACCATCTTTTAAGAAAAGTGAATTAGTGTTGGGATATCACAAGGAGCTATATCCAATACTCCAGAAATCTGCCAGCTCAGCACCAAAGACAGGATAATGGAAGAATGCTGACAGAAAAGGCAAAAAAGAAAATTAACGAATAGGTCAGGGAATCGGGATTGTGCAGGCCATCCATCAGTGGTATGGCAATGACCATTATAGAAGCAACAGAGCCAGAGCCCTAGAAGTGAGGAATCAATGCTGCTTGAAGCAGACTACGTCAAGGGCCTGTCCAACCAGCATGCGATTGCATGCGTCTAGCACGACCAAACGCGGTCGCTTGAGGTGTACGGCCTTGCGATCTCACTTCGATCGGCGGAGGCGTATGGAGTTGTGCTGGGCTGGTCCCGACATCGCGCGGGGCTCCAAAAATCTTGTACTGTCCGAAAATCCCGCGGCCCGCAGGCGCATTGAGGGCGTACGCAGCGTCTCGACGCTGTAAGCAGTGTCTTACGCCTAGCGCGTGGCGTTGCGCGATGACGTCACTGCCCGGCGTGCCTTTGCGTGATGACGTCACCGTCCGACGCCATGCGACATCTAATTCCTGCCCAGCTGATTGGTGAGTATGATGTCGGGACCAGCCCGGCACAACTCCATACGCCTCCGCGGTTCGAATTGGGACCGGTTCCGCGAGGCCGTACGCCTCAAGCCACCACGTTTGGTCACGCTATACGCATGCTGGTGGGACAGGCCCTTTACTTTGCATGGAACCCCCTTGCTCTGGAATGAATCAATTTTCTGAATTACTGCATCTCCTGAACTACCTATTGTCACAAGTTTTATCAGTTACCCACAACAGCAAAATGTGTAAAGATAGAATCAAGATTGACTTTCTTTCACCTACAAACTCCAGGGAGCTTGGAACACCCTCTCACAATATACTCATCCTGCGAGTAGATACTCACTAGATACACATTTACCATTGCTCACCGTTCTCCATCATCTTTCACCAAATATAAACCCTGCTCTCGATGTTCATGGATTATTTTACTCTCAACAAATGACTGTTTAAAAAAAAAGTACATTCCTTCTCTTAAATCAACTCCTTCAATATGCCGAAAATGCTCTGAAACTCACCAAGAGATAAATATGTCCGTGAAGGTTTCTATTGTTGTGAAGATTGCAAACACGATCCAATACATCATCCATCTGACCTAGGGAGAAATCAAATGGATATTGATTTATCAGAGGACACAGAAAATGAGACAAAGTGCATGTCTAATGTGCCCAATTTACTGAAGCTTGCTGCTACTTTCTCGAGGAGAAAAAAAACAACCTTGAGATGGAGAGGAAAAGGAAGGAAAATAGTGTCGTTAATAATCCATCTCCAAGTGAAGTGCGTTATAATTTGCTGCAAGGTAGTCCAGGCATTATCCCCAAGAGCAGATAAAATCTCTCAGAACCATTAGCTGAAAAAATGGACTAGTCCAAATATTACACAGCAATTATTAAAATTGAATCCACTGACACCTTTCTCATTGTGTAGGAAAGAACTGCAGATGCTGGTTTAAATCGAAGGTGGACACAAAATGCTGGAGCAACTCAGCGGGACAGGCAGCATCTCTGAAGAGAAGGAATGGGTGACGTTTCGGGTCTCTACCCGAAACGTCACCCATTCCTTCTCTCCAGAGATGCTGCCTGTCCCGAACACTTTCACATTTCCAGAAACTGGCAAGTGGGCCAAGATTGTAGGGGCATAGAAGTGATGATTAAATTTCAAGAGATGAACTTTAAAATTTGCTTACTGTAGGATGCCATGAATACATTTCCATTTTTTCCCCACCCCCTCTTTAAAAAAAAGAAAATCCTGTATTCTTCAAGCATGAAGAAGCACAAATAGATTCACTGTTAAACCATTGATTTGTGCCAAAGATATTTGTGCCAATTAGAGCCAGTCATACAATGGAAACAGGCCCTTCAGCCCAACATGTCCATGCCAACCAACATGCCCCATCTACACCAGCCCCACTGGCCTGTGTTTGGCCACATCCTTCTAAACATCCACATCCTATCCATGCACTTGTCCAATGTCTTTTCAACGTTGCAATAGTACCTGCCTAAACTACCTCCTCTGGTTCCATACAACCAACCAATGTGCCAAAAAAGTTACCTCTCACATTCCTATTCAATCTCGCCCACTCCCCCCATATCTTAAACCTATGTCCTTTGGTTCTTGATTCCCCAACTCTGGATAAAAGACGCTGTGCGTGTACCCTATCTCATCTCCTCCTGATCTTAAACACCTCATCCTCTCTGCTCCAAGGAATAAACCTCTCCCTGTAACTCAGACCCTCGAATACTGGCAACATCCTCAAATGTTTTCTGTAATTTTTCCAGCTGAACATCTTTCCTATAACAACACTCCAAGAGCCTTCTTTTGGCACCCTATTTAACATTGACACCAGTTTCATGCATATTAACACTATCCTACACCCACTAGGGACATTTTTTACATTTACCAAGCCAATTAACCTACATACCAGTATGTCTTTGGAGTGTGGGAGGAAACTGAAGATCTCAGAGAAAACCCACGAAGGTCACGGGGAGAACGTCCAAATTCTGTACAGACAGCACCCATAGTCAGGATGGAAACCGGGTGTCCGGTGCTGCATGCGCTGTAAGGTACAAACTCTACCGCTGCGCCACCGTGCCGCCAATCTCCGGCATACAAAACCGTGCTGACTCTCCCTAATCAGTCCCTTTGTCTATCCAAATATCTTATCCCTCACAATACTCTCCTGCAACAGGAGTTAGGCTCACTGGTCTGCAGTTCCCAGGCTTTTCCATGCAACCCTTCTCGAATAGAGGTACAACATTCGTCACCAGCCATCCAGTGCCTCATCTGTACATGGTAGATACCTTATACCGTGTGTAATGGGAAGGGAGTAGGTTAAAGTAAATATTTATTTCAAGAAGCAAGGAAGTGTTTCTTCACCTCCAGGGTGGTTGGAATCTGCAACAGTGCCTGCGGAGTGGTGGCGGCAGAGATTCCTAGAACATTCATGTATTTAACAAGCTTGAATCACCAAAGCATGTCGGGCCAAGGGCTGGAAGAAGTGATTGGTGTAGATGGGTGCACAACGGTCTCAAGAAAATAGTGACTCCAAACTCTTCATAAACCTTTCAGAAAAGAGAAGTTGCAAGAGGACAATACGACTATTCAGTAACGATTGCAAGGCAGCCTCTTATGATAAATGTTGTTGAGATGCCTTTAAATACCAACCGCCGGAAAAAAGATCAATCAGGAAGAAAGCAGGGCAAACACGATTAAACTCACTGAGCTTAGTGAAGATTGCAAACATAACCAGTTCCAACAGCAGCACAAATATTTGTCAAATCATTTTACAGGGCAGCAACACAAACATTGTGTGAGATGAGGTAAGCTATTTTGCTTTTTCACCCCCATACATAGTGCTAGGCGTTCCTCCTTCACTGCTCAGAAGCTGGCCAAAGATGGTAATCACCAACACCCTACTAAAACTTGCGGCTGCCAGGAAAATGCTCCTGGAAGCATCTCAGTTACAATACAGTGAAGCTACTTTATTCTAGGTACGCATACAGCAAGGACGCTGGCTCCAAAACAGAATTGGTTAATGACTGAGAAACAGTGTTATGAAGTCTACAAATTGATTGCAAAAATGATTATATATGACAAAGCTTTTGTTTTCCTGCGTTGTCAGCCAAGTGAACAAAACAGCAACACATTGGCATTAGAGTCCTTGGCATTTCCGATTCAGTCGGCTTTGGGTGTTTAAGCTCACGTCGCCCACATTTGGCCTAATGAAATGCTCCATTATGATTAAATGTTCACAACACAAGGCTATAAGGTGCAGTCAAGATGGAGGAGGTTAAGGAAGAAATGTGAAAGGCTGTACATGGAGTCATCGGAGGAGTATGATTCATTTGACTATAGGCCTGGTGATGACACCAGGTGCCCCTGTCTGAATACCTCACATGTGACTTATCCACACACTATATTTTGGGGGAAATGTCTAGGCATTGGCTGAAGATTTAATGCAGAGAGTTTCAGTGTCATTTATTGCCACGTGTACAGAGGTACAGTGAAAAGCTTTTGTTGCTTGCGAACATGTCAGCAGAAAGACACCGCATGATTACTATCGAGCCATTCACAGTGTACAGATACATAAGGGAATAATGTTTGTGGGTGGTGGGTATATCAAGTCAAGTCACTTTTATTTGCACAGCACATTTATAAAACAACTCTCGTTGGCCAAAGTGCTTTACATTGGTGGAATTTTACATATATGGAACAAGCTGCCAGGGGAGGTAGTTGAGGGAGGTACAGTAGCAGCATTAAAAAGGCATTTGGACAGGTACTTGGATAGGAAAGATTTAGAGGACTATGTGCCAAATGGAGGCAGGCAGGACTAGTATAGATGGGGCATCTTAGTCAGCATGGGAAAGTAAGGCTGAAGGACCTGTTTACGTGTTGTATGACTCCATAGCTAATGACAACCTGCGCAGAACCTGCTGCCCAGATGCCTCTGACCCTCCATTATTCTACAAACTGCACTTCGATCCGACAAGCAAGAAGATAGAAAACGCAGTCACGCAACTTACAGCGCCAAGGACCCGGGTTCGATCCCGATTGTGGGTGCTGTCTGTACAGAGTTTGTACGTTCTGCGACCTGCGTGGGCTTTCTCCGAGACAGAGGAATTCAATAACTAAAAATGCACGTTACTGGAGTTGGAATGAGGTGTACATTTTCTGGGAAGGCAACACATGTCTGACATGACAATAAATCAAACTAAAACTAATCAGGCAAACTGGTCTTGTTCAGTTAAATAATATGGCCCTAGCCCCTTTCCCCTCTAGATCAATAAATTTATTCATGTAATAACTCTTCCTATTAACAAAAATCAGAGCCGTAAGTGGACTGATTCTGCCCCCACTGAAGAGGGGATGTCACGTGCACCTAATCTGCAATCATTTTGCCGTATCATTTATAGGAAGATTTTAGCACGTCACTATTGAGACTAATTTATGATAGGATATATTTTAAGCTGCCTCAGTAAGGTTACAAAAGAAACATTGCCCAGCTATTTAGTTCATTTTATGTTATTGTTATGTGCACAGAGGTACAGTGAAAAGCTTTTGTTGCATGCTAACCAGTCAGTGGAAAGACCATGCGCGATTCCAATCAAGACATTCACATGATGAGGGAAGAACGCTCAGTGCAAGATGAAGTCTGATCAAAGATAGTCCGATGGTCTCCAATGAGGTAGTCAGTAGTTCAGGACTACTCTCTGGATGTGGTGGGATGGTTCGGTTGCCTGATAACAGCTGGGAAGAAACTGCCTCTGGCTGCTGACAACAGAGTTGCATAGCAACAGGATTCCTGCTGCATCTCATGCTGTGTATCATTGCAAATGGGGCAAAGAGCACACTAAACATAAATGGCAATTGTTTGTTCCACTGTACTATTCCCTAGAGACAATGTGACAGGTGAAGTACACAGTAAATAAGTGGATGAAGTAGCAACAATTCAGTTTGCAATGCAGACAACCAATTTCAATTGTACTCTAATTCATCGTATTAAGTATCCAAGGCGGTACAATTCAGAATTCAATTACGTGCTTAGACCTTCAAATGTGGGCCTTTCACATACAAATGCAACCAAAAGGTACAACTTATAGACATAAATAGCAGCACCCATTAATTTGACATTAGGTTGTGTTTACGGTCACAAATGTGATTTAAAAAAAATGGAATTGAGTTACACGGTAAAGGAGTTGCATTGAAAAAAAAAGGACAGTGCTGGAGTAACTCAGCGGATTAGGCAGCATCCCTCACGAACATGGATAGGTGAAACATAGAAACATAGAAACATAGAAATTAGGTGCAGGAGTAGGCCATTCAGCCCTTCGAGCCTGCACCGCCATTCAATATGATCATGGCTGATCATCCAACTCAGTATCCCGTACCTGCCTTCTCTCCATACCCTCTGATCCCCTTACAAAGGGCCACATCCAACTCACTCTTAAATATAGCCAATGAACTGGCCTCAACTACCCTCTGTGGCAGAGAGTTCCAGAGACTCACCACTCTCTGTGTGAAAAAAGTCTTTCTCATCTCGGTCTTAAAGGATTTCCCCCTTATCCTTAAGCTGTGACCCCTTGTCCTGGACTTCCCCAACATCGGGAACAATCTTCCTGCATCTAGCCTGTCCAACCCCTTAAGAATTTTGTAAGTTTCTATAAGATCCCCTCTTAATCTCCTAAATTCCAGAGAGTATAAACCGAGTCTATCCAGTCTTTCTTCATAAGACAGTCCTGACATCCCAGGAATCAGTCTGGTGAACCTTCTCTGCACGCCCTCTATGGCAATAATGTCCTTCCTCAGATTTGGAGACCAAAACTGTACGCAATACTCCAGGTGTGGTCTCACCAAGACCCTGTACAACTGAAGTAGAACCTCCCTGCTCCTGTACTCAAATCCTTTTGCTATGAAAGCTAACATACCATTCGCTTTTTTCACTGCCTGCTGCACCTGCATGCCTACTTTCAATGACTGGTGTACCATGACACCCAGGTCTCGCTGCATCTCCCCTTTTCCTAATCGGCCACCATTTAAATAATAGTCTGCTTTCCTGTTTTTGCCACCAAAGTGGATAACCTCACATTTATCCACATTATACTGCATCTGCCAAACATTTGCCCACTCACCCAGCCTATCCAAGTCACCTTGCAGTCTCCTAGCATCCTCCTCACAGCGAACACTGCCCCCCAGCTTAGTGTCATCCGCAAACTTGGAGATATTGCCTTCAATTCCCTCATCCAGATCATTAATATATATTGTAAACAGCTGGGGTCCCAGCACTGAGCCCTGCGGTACCCCACTAGTTACTGCCTGCCATTGTGAAAAGGACCCGTTTACTCCTACTCTTTGCTTCCTGTTTGCCAGCCAGTTCTCTATCCACATCAATACTGAACCCCTAATACCGTATGCTTTAAGTTTGTATACTAATCTCTTATGTGGGACCTTGTCGAAAGCCTTCTGGAAGTCCAGATATACCACATCCACTGGTTCTCCCTTATCCACGCTACTAGTTACATCCTCGAAAAATTCCACAAGATTCGTCAGACATGATTTACCTTTTGTAAATCCATGCTGACTTTGTCCAATGATTTCACCACTTTCCAAATGTGCTGCTATCCCATCTTTAATAACTGACTCTAGCAGTTTCCCCACTACCGATGTTAGACTAACTGGTCTGTACTTCCCCGTTTTCTCTCTCCCTCCCTTCTTAAAAAGAGGGGTTACATTTGCTACCCGCCAATCCTCAGGAACTACTCCAGAATCTAAAGAGTTTTGAAAGATTATCACTAATGCATCCACTATTTCCTGAGCTACTTCCTTAAGTACTCTGGGATGCAGCCTATCTGGCCCTGGGGATTTATCGGCCTTTAATCTATTCAATTTACCCAACACCACTTCCCGACTGACCTGGATTTCACTCAATTCCTCCTTTGACCCACAGTCCCCTGCTATTTCCGGCAGATTATTTATGTCTTCCTTAGTGAAGACGGAACCAAAGTAGTTATTCAATTGGTCCGCCATATCCTTGTTCCCCATGATCAACTCACCTGTTTCTGACTGCAAGGGACCTACATTTGTTTTAACTAACCTCTTTCTCTTCACATATCTATAAAAACTTTTGCAGTCAGTTTTTATGTTCCCTGCCAGTTTTCTTTCATAATCTATTTTTCCTTTCCTAATTAAGCCCTTTGTCCTCCTCTGCTGGTCTCTGAATTTCTCCCAGTCCTCTGGTATGCTGCTTTTTCTGGCTACTTTGTACGCATCATCCTTTGCTTTGATACTATCCCTGATTTCCCTTGTTATCCACGGATGCACTACCTTCCCCGATTTATTCTTTTGCCAAACTGGGATGAACAATTTTTGTAGTTCATCCATGCAGTCTTTAAATGTCTTCCATTGTATATCCACCGTCAACCCTTTTAGAATTAATTGCCAGTCAATCTTGGCCAATTCTCGTCTCATACCCTCAAAGTTACCTTTCTTTAAGTTCAGAACCATTGTTTCTGAATTAACAATGTCACTCTCCATCCTAATGAAGAACTCAACCATATTATGGTCACTCTTGCCCAAGGGGGCACGTACAACAAGACGGCTAATTACCCCTTCCTCATTACTCAAAACCCAGGTGGATAGGTGATGTTTCGGATTGGGACCCTTCTTCAGAGTCGGAGGAGAACGTCTTCAACGTAACCATACCTTGATGAGAACTCGCAGTAGAGCAGTCACAATGTAGAAACAAGGAACTGCAGATGCTGGTTTATAGAAAAAACAGACCAAGTGCTGGAGTAGCCCAGTAGGTCAGGCATATCCCTGGAGAAGATGGATAGTCCATGTTCGCCAGAAACGCTGCCTGAACCGCTGAGCTACTCCAGCACCTTGCGTCTTTCTTTGTAAACCAGCCTCTGCGCTTACGTTACTACAGAAAATCACATTGGTTCACTTTGGATTGCATAGGGTGGGTAAAGTTGGGGTAGGAGATAAAGGAATGGAATAGATGGCCACATTCTGTGAAGGGGAATGCAAAGGGACAACCTCATCCTTGGGCTTGTTGTCAGACAAGATCCGTGCACATAATAAACAGAATCAGGATCAGACTACTTGGGACATGCAGTAAAAAGCAGGTAAGGAGTTGATGGAATTACAGAAAATGATAAATTAGGCTGAAGGGCTTCAAGCCCTTTTTAAATATTCTTCCAATAAAAGCTATTCAGGCCTTGGCTCAGCCCTACCCAATTAATTAAGAACATACCATGCACTCTATCAATAATCCCGTACAATGGCTTGAAACATGCCGCGTTTGTGAGCCATTTTAAGTAGTGCATTTTAACCCGATTGGCAATAGCATCAACTCCCTCTCCTGGAGTTGTGATGTGACATCTTGGCAGGAGTCAAAAGTTGAACCATCAGGAGTTTATGGCAAGCATGAAGACCCACGTGGAGTCTGGTTCTATTCAAGCTACGGGCTTTGAAGCGAGTCTTAGTGTATCAAGGAACACCTGCTAAATCAGCCAAGATTATTGCACGATTTCAGTCAAGGGATGCTGAAGCAAAAATTTGAATGATAGGGTGGTTTTAGCAATTGGCAGTACTGCAGTTGTGGCCATCTGCAACCATGAAGTGCTTAAACAGCAATGTTAAAAAGCAATGACAAATGCACTGTACTTACATATTCCTTCACATTTTTTGTCTTGACAGCTTTATAAGATGAGTACGCAGGATACAAAGTTCCAAAGGTGAGCCTGTTTCCAATAGAAAGTACATTTTAGAAAGTGCCTTTTAAGAAGTGAGTGAGAATAAAATAGGAAATTACTAACAAATTACATTAATATCAGGGTATATGATGGAATCTACATCTAGCACATCCAGACAATAGAACCGAGCACAGTTAATGCGAATATTTGAAGGGAACTTCGTGTCAGAGTATGGACACAAAATGCTGGAGTAACTCAGTGGATCAGGCAGCATCTCTGGAGAAAATGATGTACATGTGATGTTTCGGGTTGGGAAGAAGGGTCATCTGTCCATTTTTTCCACATATGTTGCCTGACCCGCTGAGTTACTCCGGCATCAACTCTGAATCTGCAGTTCATTTTTATTCATTCATGTCTGACTAATGAGTTCTTTGGGAATGTAACTACTCAAATAGATAGATTCATTTGGAAAGTGGTGAAATCATTGGACAAAGTCAGCATGGATTTACGAAAGGTAAATCATGTCTGACGAATCTTGTGAAATTTTTCGAGGATGTAACTAGTAGCGTGGATAGGGGAGAACCAGTGGATGTGGTGTATCTGGACTTCCAGAAGGCTTTCGACAAGGTCCAACATAAGAGATTAGTATACAAACTTAAAGCATACAGCATTGGGGGTTCAGTATTGATGTGGATAGAGAACTGGCTGGCAAACAGGAAGCAAAGAGTAGGAGTAAACGGGTCCTTTTCACAATGGCAGGCAGTGACTAGTGGGGTACCGCAAGGCTCCGTGCTGGGACCCCAGCTATTTACATTATACATTAATGATCTGGATGAGGGAATTGAAGGCAATATCTCCAAGTTTGCGGATGACACTAAGCTGGGGGGCAGTGTTAGCTGTGAGGAGGATGCTAGGAGACTGCAAGGTGACTTGGATAGGCTGGGTGAGTGGGCAAATGTTTGGTAGATGCAGTATAATGTGGATAAATGTGAGGTTATCCACTTTGGTGGCAAAAACAGGAAAGCAGACTATTATCTAAATGGTGGCCGATTAGGAAAAGGGGAGATGCAGCACGACCTGGGTGTCATGGTACACCAGTCATTGAAAGTAGGCATGCAGGTGCAGCAGGCAATGAAGAAAGCGAATGGTATGTTAGCTTTCATAGCAAAAGGATTTCAGTATAGGAGCAGGGAGGTTCTACTTCAGTTGTATTGGGTCTTGGTGAGACCACGCCTGGAGTATTGCGTACAGTTTTGGTCTCCAAATCTGAGGAAGGACATTATTGCCATAGAGGGAGTGCAGAGAAGGTTCACCAGACTGATTCCTGGGATGTCAGGACTGTCTTATGAAGAAAGACTGGATAGACTCAGTTTATACTCTCTAGAATTTAGGAGATTGAGAGGGATCTTATAGAAACTTACAAAATTCTTAAGGGGTTGGACAGGCTAGATGCAGGAAGATTGTTCCCGATGTCGGGGAGGTCCAGGACAAGGGGTCACAGCTTAAGGATAAGGGGGAAATCCTTTAGGACCGAGATGAGAAGGACTTTTTTCACACGGAGAGTGGTGGGTCTCTGGAACTCTCTGCCACAGAGGGTAGTGGAGGCTAGTTCATTGGCTATATTTAAGAGGGAGTTAGATGTGGCCCTTGTGGCTAAGGGGATCAGAGGGTATGGAGAGAAGGCAGGTACGGGATACTGAGTTGGATGATCAGCCATGATCATATTGAATGGCGGTGCAGGCTCGAAGGGCCGAATGGCCTACTCCTGCACCTAATTTCTATGTTTCTATAAAATGGGAACCAGCGAATGCAAGTGCATTTGGAGTTTCAAAAGGGTTCGACGAGGTACCGGGTGGGAGGTTGATTCACGAGGTTGTGCATATGGAGGTGGGGAGGGGGATGTTCTGGGTGGATGGCAAAGAGTGGAAATAAGTTAGATCCTACTCAGTCTGGCACAGCAAGGCCATTCACCATCTATAATAATGATCTGGCTGAGGGAACCATGGCATATTTCCAAATTTGCAGACAAAACTAAATTAGATGGGATTGTGAGCATAGGGGATAAGAAATCGTTTCACATCAATATGAACAAGCTGAGCGAGTGGGTGGTAACATGGAAATAGTCCCTTTGGCCCAATTAGTCCATGTCAACTAAGATGCCCTGTATAACCTGCCCATTTGCCTGCATTTAAGCCATTTCCCTCCAAGCCTTTCCTGTCCATGTGTCTTATGAACGCTGTTGAAACTATCTGTCTCAACTACCTCTTCTGGCAACTTGTCTCATATAACCACCACCATCTGAATGAAAAAAAGTCACCCCTCAAGGTTTGTATTAAATCTTGTCCCTCTCACCTTAAACATATGTCCTCTCAAGGGTTACACAAAATGCTGGAGAACTGCGGGTGCAGCAGCATTGATTCTCCTACTGTGGGTAAAATGACTCTGCATTCACCCCATCTATTCCCATTATTTCATAGCCCATTATACGATCACCCTCCTGTGCTGCAGGAGAAGGAAGCCCTAACCTGCTCAACCTGCTCCTGTGGCTCTGGCATGGAAGTCCATGGTAGATAGAGCATAATATAGGAAAATGCATAGTCATCCACAGGTGCATAATGAGAAAGTAGGTCATTTGTGAAAGGAGAGAGTGGATAATTTCAAAAAAAGACTACGTACTTGTAAATAACTGAGGGCAAACCACAAGCAATTAGGTCAAACGATAATGCACCCTTTGTTAGGAGGGTGCCTGATTACAGAAGAAAGTCTTATTATAATTGTACATGGGCCTTGGTGAGACCACATCTTGAGCCGAGTATACAGTTACAGAGTTACAGTTTCCTCATGTAAGAATGGGTGCAATTACAGGATTAGATTGCAGGAAAGATTCACTCGGCTGGTTCTTGGGGTGGCAGGTCTGCCAAGAGATTGAGGAGATGGGCATTGCATCCTTTAAAATGAGAAGGGATCTTATCAAGACTTAAAATTCTCAATGGCTCGACAAGCAAGGTGCCGGGAGGATTTCTCCTGACTGACGATTGTCGGAACATGGACATACGTAGCTAGAGAACAATGCTTAGGCCATTTACGACCGAGATGAGGAGAGGGTGGCGAATCTTTGAGTTTTGTTTTCCAAATTATTGCGGAAGCACTTGGTGTTCAACCAAAGCACAAATTAAGATGTTCTTGGCAATAAAGGAAATCAATGCATATATATAGTTGTGCAAGAATCAACGGCAGACGCTGGTTGACACCAAAGATATACACAAAATGCTGGAGTAACGCAGCGGGTCAGGCAGCATCTATGGAGGAAAGGAATAGGTGACGCTTCAGGTCGGGACCCTTCATCTTACGCAGACGCAATCAAATGCACATTGTTATTGCGATAGAAACATAGAAAATAGGTGCAGGAGGAGGCCATTAGGCCCTTCAAGCCAGCACCGCCATTCATTACGATCATGTCTGATCGTCCCCTATCAATACCCCGTGCCTGCCTGCCTTCTCCCCCTATCCCTTGACTCCACTAGCCACTAGAGCTCTATCTAACTCTCTCTTAAACCCATCCAGTGATTTGGCCTCCACTGCGCTCTGTGGCGGGGAATTCCACAAATTCACAACTCTCTGGGTGAAAACGTTTTTTCTCACCTCAGTCTTAAATGGCCTCCCCTTTATTCTACGACTGTGGCCCCTGGTTCTGGACTCGCCCCACATTGGTAGAAATGGTACTGCACTAGAAAATCAGCCACGATTCTGATGAATAACAAAGGGTTAGATGGATAAATCTGGTTCCTTGATGCCCACAAATTAAGAGCAGAGCACTACCATAGATGGCCGCTCCCAAAATAGAGTGAAGCGAAGCAAGTTCCAATAACCTAAGTCTCACTGACAATATATCTTACCAGATGGAAACAAATAATTCAGTTAATGTACTTGACAAATACATACAAGGTGTATTCTGTCCCAGTAAATGTACAGATTCATATAATTTAGAAGAGTACAACAATGTATTAACTACAGACCTGGACTTAAACAAAATTCACTTGAACAGAAAAACAGTTGTGATCACACATGTTACAGCTTATCAGCAATGTTCAATAACTTTATTTACTAATATATATAAACTGGTTAAAAATTAACTCCTCAAAATGCTCTTTGGCAATAAGGGCCGTTACAGATGAACAAGTTTGGCCCAAGGTAAATATTTAGGTTTTTGTTATTCAAAAGGCTCAAGTACGTTTTTTGTAAAAGATAATGTTTGAAGCTTCAGCAGTCAGCACTTGTGAAATAATCCTAAACATGCACAAAGTTTGTAGGAATGAACTGCAGATGCTGGTTTAAATCAAAGATAGACACCAAATTCTGGAGTAACTCAGCGTGACAGGCAGCATCTCTGGAGAGGAATGGGTGACGTTTCAGGATCGAGACCCTTCTTCAGACACAGTTTCTTACCTCAGTGCATGGCAGCAAAAATATAGTGCTTTAAAAACTGCCTGCATTTGGACAAGGGCTGTTGCTGGACAACTGTCTAACTTGTTTTACGCATTGGTTCACTTTCTGGTGAAGAAAGTGCCAGAGAAGTCTGTCTCTTTCCCTATTTTGGGAAGATTTCATTAATCAAAAGAAAAGAAACTCTTCCCAAAACAAGACCATGTGAAGACCTTTCCAAGGCTAGGAAGCTTCTATTGGATCCAGCTTGCATCTTTAAAAATAACATATAACCTCCACTTCAGCTCAAACAGCAGCACTATAATTCCGACAAGGGTCAGACGATCATTTGAAAATAACAACAGTTGCAATTCCTCATTTTCAGAACCTCTCGGGTTTCTGTAGGCAGATAAAAAAACCCACAAGCATGAACAGCCGGCAAGATATGCTAAAGCCACAGAATCAGCACCTCCATTTTACTCAACAGCTGCCTGAAGGAGGCCAAGGAAACTAATTATGGATCAGTTCATTGTGCCAGGAGGAGACCTCAAGGATTCAATTGAGGAAAAAAGGCATTGAAGCAGACCCGATATCAGTTTATGTCCCATTTCTTCCATCAAAGTCAATTTAAGAATGTAGCAGCAGGGGAACACAAGTGGACCTCCCACTGCCTCAAAAAGCTCCTGTTTTCATCTCAAAGTGAGCCGGCCAGGAACGTAGGTCAAATATGTTCCTACAGGCCAAAAGTATTGAAACGTGCAATAAAATAAAAACACACAACAAACTGCTGGAGGAGCTCAGCAGATTAGGTGACATCTATGGAGTGAAATGGACAGAGGGCATTGAGGGTCTGGACCTTTCTGCAGACTGATGGAGGTCAAGGGTAGAAAGAGGGGGGACAAGAGGTGGCAAGCAATAGGTGCATCCAGGTAAGGAGAGACATAGGAGGCAGGTGGAGATGGTCGACATCAAGAGCGCCTAATGCAACAGAGGTTGGAAATGCATGCAAACCTCTGTTTTATCGGGAAGGGCTGCTCGGGTTCGTGAATGAAGGAGAGGGAGATAGTGTGTGGACAGGTGTTGCACTCCCTGCAAGGAAAGGTCCGTGGAGAGGACTGGTGGGATAATCAAACCGGGAGGTAGCGGGGAGAGGGGTCTCCGAGGAAAGCAGGAAGGGATGGAGATGGGACGATGCGATCGGTGGTGGGAATCACGTTTACATGTCGCTTCTAACATCGAGTCACCACCGTAACTAGTGATAAAGGGCCTGTCCCGCTATCCCGTGTTACTCACAAATTCTCCCGAGTTTTCCTCTTGATTCAAACTCGGGGAATGCCCGTAACGAGTCCGTGGATATATCATAGCGGCTCGTTATGCCAGCCGTAGGTACTCGGGGCTATTTTTTTTAACTCGCGGACATTTTTCATCAGGCCGAAAAAACGTCCCGACTTACCTATGGCTGGCATAACGAGCCGCTACGATATATCTACGGACTCACTACGCACATTCTCCTATTTTGAATCAAGGAGAAAACTCGGGAGAATTTGTGAGTAACTCGGGAAGGTGGAACAGACCCTTAAGACATTGGAAGCGATTTTGCGCATTATGCATTCAGTTTTTGTATAAAATGGCTCTGGTAAGAAATCTCCAAGCAGAAAATGGTCAGCTTTGCAGCAGAGGGGACTTTTAAGTATCTTAGAAGTACATGATCGACGACATATCAAACACATGACAACCTTAAGATAAACCAGGTATACAATAATCAGAGATAACCACAGATCTGTAATGTTGAGCAGAAAACCAGGCCTTGTACTAATCATCTCCCTCCCACCCCACCCAATATCCATAATGAATAAAAGAGATCTGTCATCTTGTACCAACACAAAATCTATAATTATATTTTCCTCTCTTCTGTCAGAGCTCAAACTTAATGGTTCCTTAACTGCTCTCCAATCCCTCACCCAGGCATTGAATCCTGTCCAGTTCACCCACAGGATCAGAGCCACCAGAGCCAAGTTTGATATTGTTCTTAACTAATATTCACACGTCAGCTCGCAAATTATTGAAGCCTGCCAACATATTTTGATTCTCTTGGCACAGGCAAATACTTGTCAGGCACAGTTCAAATGAAGATTTCTATAAATTGAGAGATTTCATTGTCTTGGATCAAAACTATTTGAAAGTCCTAATTCCAGTTACTGTGACGGCACTGAGCGTTTGACGGCTCTGGGCCTGTACTCGCTGGAGTTTAGAAGCATGAGTGGGCACCTCATTAAAACTTATCAAACAGTGAAAGGCCTGGATAGAGTGGATGTGGAGAAGATGTTTCCACTAGTGGGAGAATCTTGGACTAGAGGTCATAGCCTCGGAATTAAAGGACGTTCCTACAGAAAGGAGATGGAGGAGTAATTTCTTTAGTCAGAGGACGGTGAATCTGTGGAATTCTTTGCCTCCGAAGGCTGTGGGGGAGATCAATGGATATTTTTCAGATAGAGATAGACACATTTTTGATTAGCAAGGGTGTCAGGGTTATGGGGAGAAGGCAAGAGAATGTAAAGAGAAAAAGATAGATCAGCCATGATTGAATGGCAGTCGACGGGACGAATGGCCTAATTCTGCTCCCAACACTTATGAACCTTACAGAATATGCTGGAAATACTCAACAGGCCTGCAAGCAGCTGTGGAATGAGAAGCCACGTTAATGTTTTGAGTCCAAATCTTTTGTCGCTCCACTAGATCTTGTTTGTTAAATTTTCAAACTAGAGCTACATTTTCTCCTGTAGCAGATACGAAGCTTGAATACTATAGCAAGTAGAGTACGGGTAGAAATTAACAATGATCATGCAAAACATCGCATGGTATTGAGGGAATCTAATTAATCGGCAAACCAGAATTTTCTTCATTTTATTAAATTCTCCACGAACTGACCTAAATAAAAATGGAAGTGTGCCAATTTAAGACATAGATCAGAATGAACTGAATGTGCCCCTCCCATACCTGAAGGAAAATAAGTTAGCTGGACACCAAACCAATGGAACTTGTAGCTGGGCTTTTTTTATATGGAGATACAGTGTGGAAACAGGCCCTGTGGCCTACAAAGTCTGCAGTGAGCAACGTACACCCGCACGCATGTAACATTGAACATGCGAGGGACAATTTAAAGAAGCCAAATTAACCTACAAACCTGCATGTCTTAGGAATGCAGGTGGAAACCAGGACACCCAGAGAAAACCAACGCGGTCACAGGGAGAATGTACAAACTCCGCACAGACTTAGTCAGGATCGAACCTGGTCTCTGGTAACATAAGGCAGCAACTACTGCACCACTGTTACACTTTGATCCGTTTGCGCTGAAAGCCCATTTGAATACACGCAACTGGAATACATGAAGCAGTCAAACTCAAACCCAACACCGGCTATTGGGGTTCCGTGCGCCCATTGATAAATTGCACCCGAACACAGATATCACAAGCCAGGTTTCTGGGAACAAGCAAGAAGGGCAGAAAAGCAGAAATCGAGACTATCGTATGCTGATGTTCAAAAAGATCTGAGTGTCCATACAAGAGACAAATTTAGCATGCAATTAAAATGTAAATAGAATTCTGGCCATGATTGCAAGAGACTTGGATTACAAGGCCAAGAAAGACCTTGCTGGGCCTCAAGATCATTTTAGCGTCTTGTTCTCATTACCGAGGTTTAGTTAATTACCTATTGTACTTGGGCAATTAGCACTTTCCCAGTACAGCAATGTACAGTACAGTACTTAAAAAGGGACTAAGATGCAGATTTAATTTCTTCATTGCTTTATTGTGCCAACAATATGCAACATTTCCTTTGGTGGCTTTAAACAGGCAGCCTGTAACCTGGAACATATGCCGCCCATCACTCCATTGCAAGACCAGGCGTCTACAACCCAAAGATATGAACATTGAATTCTCCAATCTTAATTTAGTTTAGAGATACAGAGTGGATACAGGCCCTTTGGCCCACCGAGTCCACGCTGAACAGTGATCCCCGCACAATAACACTATCCTACACATGCTAGGGACAATTTTACATTTATACCATGCCAATTAACCTACAAACCTGTAGGACTTTGGTAGTGTGGGAGGAAACGGGAGAAATCCCACGTGGTCACGGGGAGATTGTACAAACTCCGTACACACAACATCCATAATCAGGACCAAACCTGGGTCTGTGGCGCTGTAATGGCAGCAACACTACTGCTGCGCCACCGTGCCGCCCTGTTACATTAGTAACTAATGTGAATACATCCCACCCTCCCTCCCGTCTTCCACCCACCCCATCTCCTGGGCCTGTACCCATTTCTCTCCTCACACCGATATTCCTTCCACTGGCTTCACATGTTTCACTTGTATCTTCGTCTCCCGCCATTCGTCTCTTCAACTCTGCCTTTGCCCATCTATCTGTCTCATCAAAAAACATCACTGTTTAAGTAATACCCTGCTTTTCTATTGCTATTCAGCAAGTTAAGACTGCCAAAGAACAGAAGGGTCTGTGGAGGGGTCCCAACCCGAAACATTGCCTATCCGTATTCTCTGGAGATGGTGCCCAACCCACTTAGATACTCCAGCACAATGTGTCTTTTAATACATTGGGAGTTTAGCTCACTTTAGGGCAATCAAAGATCTTGGTGAAGCCTAATCAATTGCAAGTTACAAGTTTGTGGCTAGCTTGCTGCAGTGAGATAAGGAACAGAGGGCTCACACTAAAGATATCTCTGATGCATGTGGGACCGTACAGAAAAGTTGACAGCTACTTTTTGTTGGAGATACAGCATGGAAACAGGCCCTTTAGCCCACAGCGTCCAGCAATCCCCATATACACTAGTTCTATCCTATACACTTGAGACAATTTACAGAAGCCAATTAACCTCCACGTCAGCACGTCCTCGGGGAGGTTTGACCCATGGGGTCACAGGGAGAACGTGTAAAGTCCGTACAGACAGCACCCGTGGTCAGGATCAAACCCGGGCTTCTGGCGCTGTAGGGCAGCAACACCGTGCGCTACTCTGGTAAGGAACGCCATGGGTTAAACTGGACAACTACCAAAGTGACAAGGACTAGTCACTATACCTTTGCGGAAAGAGAGGTCCTTGTATAAACCGTCAATAGCAATTAATTCCATGCACCTCCATATCCCAGGGACTCAGTGCCAATAACCAGGAAGCTACACAAAAGCACAAACCAGATTATTGCCCTATTCTGGGGTTTGAAAAACCGAGTCCACGCAACCACCCGTTCATACGCGCTCCATGTTATTACACTTTCACATCCACTCCCTGTACACTAAGAGCAAGTTACAGAGGCTAATTAACGCAGAAACTCGCACCGTTGGAACTAGTTCCTACTTTAGGTTGAATAGGTGAATAGAAAGGAACTTCAGTTTAGGAACTGAAGATCCATACTATTCAACTTTTCTTTTAATTTGCTTTTCTATCAACAATTTCCCCCACATAAACCATTCCTCCAACTTCTGTCTTCAAAATTCCAGTGCCTCGATCCGTCCTGCACTGGTCAGTAATGATGAGAGAAGCGAACTGCGCAGAGCCCTAATCTTTACACACATGCAATGATGTCGGCCAATGCCACATGATCCATCAGCAGTATCACGGCTAGTTATTGATTTAAACAGATAAACACATTTATCTGTTTTTTTGTGAAGCAATGGGGTTGGTCACAAATGCAACGTTCCATGTCAGAAATTGAGAAAATGGGACTGCAGCTCAAAATGCAACAGTCAAGTCAAGTTTATTTGTCACATACGCATACGAGATGTACAGTGAAATTACCATTACCACTCGCAATTAAGGCAATAATTATCTCCTATTAAAGAATAGCAACTTCCAGTAAAGCAGATCACTCTTATAGAACACACTGTGGACAACTCGACTGTAAGCAAGTGGGGTCTTATCACTGAATAGATAGCATGCCACAAAAAGATTTTCACTGTACATGTGACAAGAAACTAAACTAATGGCGTATCACAGATGTCAGCTTCTGCTTATTTGCCAGCACTGCCAGCCGAGCCACAAAGTGCAGGCCTAAGTCCCAAGATGGCAATCCAAACACAAACTGGTGGGTGGAGGAAGGCACAGTGTGGCAGCAGAGCTGCTGCCTTACAGCGCCAGGTTCGATCCTGGCTACAGGTGCTGTCTGTACGGAGTTTGTACGCTCTCCCTCTGTCTGTGTGGGTTTGCTCCGATTTCCTCCCACATTCCAAAGGCGCGCAGATTTGTAGGTTAACTGGCTTCTGTAAATTGCCCCGAGTGTGTACAGTGGGAAACTGGGATCAGATAGAACTAGTGCAGGGATGATTGTGGTCCGCAGGGACTCGGTGGGCCAAAGGGCCTGTTTCGACATTGTATCGTTAAACTAAAATCCCAAGCAGATAATTAAGGGGGCTGCTGTGCTGTGGGAGGAGTTCTCCTTCGTATGAGATGAACAATCTTATCTCAGAATAGTAAGACATGAACTGTTTCAGCGAGCAGTTGAATTAACCTTGGTGTACTGGCTGATATTTGACCTTCAAGCTGCAATACTGGAATAAGTTTTTTTACCCCTTCTGGTAAGTATATCATTGATAAAGTCACCAAGTATAGAAACAGGCCCTTTGGCCCAACTTGCCCATGCCAACTAAGATGCCCTATCTACACTAGTCCCACCTGCCTGCATTTGTCCCATATCCCCAAACCTTTCCTGTCCATGTACCTGTCCAAATGTCTTTAAAATGTTGTTATAGCACCTGCCTCAACAACTTCCTCTGGCAGCTCATATACCCACCACCCTCCGGGTGAACAAGTTGCCCTTCATGCTCCTATTAAATTTTGCCCCTCTCACATTAAACCTACGAACTCTGGTTCTCGATTCCCCTACCCTAGGGAAAAGACTGCATCTCCCCTATTTATTCCCCTCATGATCTAGAACATCTCTATAAGATCACCCCTCATCCTCCTGCACTGCAGGGAATAAAGTCCTCGCAACATCCTCAAAGGTTTTCTCTGAACTTCCTCCAGCTTAACAACTTTTCTACAGCAGGGAGACCAAATTGATTGTGAAAAATGTTGTGGTAATAACAGCGTCTAAAATATGTTGCAGTTATTGAAGTGCTTAGGGATAATCCGAGATCATAAGGGCAATCTAATCACATCTTCTCCTCTCCCCCAGGCACCTCACTGCAGAATGATCAGCATTTGACACAATTTCACATTAGAGATATCAGGCTTGAAGAAGTGAAATAGAAATAGAGGGAATCGCAACGCCACAAGTGGCGAGGATAGAATGTTGAAGTGTAATTTAAAGAAGGCTCGATGGCTCATGAGGAATTTTGGGGAGTGTTGGAGGTTACAGAGATGGGAAGATCAAACACTTTGGAAGACCAGAAAGGAAGAATGGATTGTTAAATCCAGGAGGCAATTTGAAGAAGGGTTTCTGAAGAAGGGTTTTGTGCTGAAACGTTGCCTATTTCCTTCGCTCCATAGATGCTGCTGCACCCGCTGATTTTTTCCAGCACTTTTGTCTACCTTACATCAGTAGACACAAGGCGGAAAGCAGAATACATACACCTGACCCGCTGAGTTACTCAAGGCACTGCGTGCCCACCAGAGTGATAGATGAGCTCACATTTGGAGAGTAGTTAGTATCCAGCATGAAAGTAATGGACGAGAGGAATTCAAATGTGCCAACGTGAGGAGTTGTCAGTAGCAGATTAAAGACATTGATATGGGTGTACTGTACTAGCCCGGGCCTGAACTATGCAGTGACCCAGAATGCTGTGTAAGCACAATACAATCAACACTAACACTGTCAGGCATTTTCACAGATCAGTTGTTCCCAATTATAAATCAACCAGGAGACAAATGTTGAGTCAGCCAACAGGACATCCTGGTAACAAACTTGGCTTCTAAAATGAATTATTTAAATATATTCAAATTGCCCCCAGGCGGGTTAAATACTATGGTAAACTTAATCTACAATTATATCAATTTCAGCACCAAAGATCATCTATACCTCAGCATTTGCAAAATGCAGATACTCAATGATGTTATTAGATGTTTCGGGATCTTGGCAGGGCAGGCGGTGAGCTTGAGATGGAGATGTGTGTTCATTCTGAGAGCTGGGGATCTCTGGTGTTCTCCTTCAAAGTAACAACCAACTTCATGATAAGTCACTAGATTTTTCAGGGAACACACAGTCTCGTGGTCGATAATTGTCCTTATCTTAACAAAGCGTATGTCTGGCTTGATGGATCAGATGGTCTGTTCATGAACACATGGAGCAGGGGCAAGGCTGCTTCTTCTTTTCCTGTCCATCTTGTTACAAATGTTGGCCTCGCTGTCATCGTCCGTCCTGAAAAGGACGCAAGCGTCCGGCGACATTCAGTGGAAGCCATCACTTGTCGCAATAAATGATGGTGGTAGCAAAATTAGCCCGGGATACTTCCAGTATCCAGCCCCGCGACGTGGACGCTTCTGCTATGGGGCCAGGGGCAAGGCTGATCTGATACCAGGTTTTCAGAGAAACATTGCTTTTATTCCCTTAGGTAGCAAGTGATGTGGAGACAGGCAAGGAGGGCTTTAGTTTTAGCTTAGTTAGCTTAGTGATACAGTGTGGAAAGCCCGAGTCCGCGCCGACCAGCGATCCCCGAACACCATCCTATACTCTCTTGGGACAATTCACAAGTTTTACCTGACTACGAGTCTGTCTGTGCAGAGTTTGTACCTTCTCCCTGTGACCATGTGGGTTTTCTCCGGGTGCTTCGCTTTTCTCCGACACTCCAAAGATGGATAGTGTAAGAAAGGCAGGCGGACCCTGTAGCTCGCAGTCACACCATTCGAAAGAGGAAACTTATCTGACAAAAAACTCGAGACACAGACCAGCCACAATTGCATTATCTAGTGGCAAGCTCAAGGGGTTTAATGTTCAAGTTCTGCATCTACCCCCAACACAAGTGAACATGGTTATTCATTAAAAAGAAAAATGAAGGCATCGTTAATTTTTTTAAATACAATATGAAAATGCAAAGATATTTTGTGGGAAAGGCAGATCTTGCACTGCATCTTTTGTTAAGGAAAATAATCAACCTCAAGTCTGCTATCTGGCCTTATGACCAAAGTCTGTCCACAAATACAACGACTCAGTTTTAGATTCAGTTGTACCCTTTGCCCTTGCAGTAGAGAATTTTAAAGATCCTTTGCCTCTGGAGCTTGCATCTTAGAGTTTGCACTTTTTTAAAAACTTGTCAGTGCACTGGAAACAGGCCCTTCAGCCCACAAAGTCCGTGCTGACTATCAATCACATGTTCACACTAGTTCTATGTTATACCATTTTATCATCCACATTTTACCATTAGGAACATTTTTCTTCCACTAGGGACAATTCACAGAGGCCAATTAACCTACAAGCCTGCACATCTTTGGGACGTGGGAGGAAACCGGAGCACCCGGAGAAAACCCATGTGTTCACAGGGAGAACATGCAAACTACACACAGAGCCGAGGTCAGGAGCGAACCCATGTATCAGATGCTCCATGCATGGAGCTCTACCTACTCCACCATTGTGATTTAATATTTGAGGCAAGTATTCAATAAAGCATTGTTGGGTATTGGGCACAAGTGCTGTTAGTACTTTTCAAAAAACTTGCAAATAGAGAGGCAACTTGCATTAATAACCCCATTAAGCAATGTCCTTAACCACCCACTGTGATTGAGCAGAACACCAGTGGCTCCAATGACAGAAGATTGTGTGCCAGGTTCTGGCGCTGCCAATTAAAGAGTTGGCTGGAACATATCTAGGCAACAAACCACCAATTGGCCACAATTGTAAATTAAAATCTGCTCTCTAGTTTCATACACTAAAGAACATGCATTTAAATCCAAAATACAGAATGCAAAAAAAGGACAACTTTACAATATTGAACCTGAAGGGAATAACTATGAGGTGACAATCCACCGACTGTGAATTCTTAAAATAAAAGCATTAAGTGGTGAAAACACTCAGCAGGTCAGGCAGCTGTTTCTCATTCCACAGATGCTACCAGACCTGGTGAGTGTTTCCAGCATTTTGCTGTTTTTACTTCAGAGTTCCAGCATTTACAATTTATTTTGATCATCTTTAACCAATCTGTTCCCTTAAGTGGCTTGTTAATGTCCCACCTTAATATCAGTCATTCAAGGGGAGTGGGCTTTGCACCCGAGCCATTTAATTGGCATCTCTAATTACACTTGAGAAAATGGCAGAAAGATGCCTTCTAGAACCACTGCAGTCCACTCGAAAATTAATCACTTGTTGTACAGCTGGTATGTACAAAAAGGGTTTGCAGAAAGTTCCCCACCCCATGAAGATGTTGTTTTCAAATTTGATTCCACAGCTTGTATCTATTTGGGTCAATAACTAAAATACAAAGTTAAGATGATAAGAAAAGAGAGTGACCCAAGCAGCCTCTTGAATAGATGCTGGAGTAACTCAGCGAGTCAGGCAGCATATCTCTTGAGGAGGTTCTGCCTTTAAATAGTTTCAGACCGATCCTCCACCTCACTTTTCAGCCCAATCCTCAACCCTTTTTCATACCACTAACATCCAAAAATGCATACTTACGCAAATGGTAGTAGATTCGAGTTGAAACTCTTCAACCTGAGTTTTGAGCAAAATAAATGGCATAGCATCTGTGATTACAGTGACAAAGCTTCAACCTCTTAAGAACAGGGATTGGTTTGCAAAACACTCTGTTCAGTCTTCAAGGATGATCCTACACTCCTGGTAGTTTATCACTTCAATTCTCTGCCCCACTACCATTTTCACCCCAGTCTACCTCCGGCCTCCTTTCTGCACTGCCCTAACAATGCCCAATGCAAACTAAACGGACACACCTCTTCCCGTCAGGGCACATGGACATTATTTGGCTTTCTTATAGTATCAAAGAAAATGTAGGGTAAGCAGCATCTAGGGTAAACACAAATAGGTAACATGAGTCTGAAGAAGGGTTTTGGCCCGAAACGTTGCCCATCTCCTTCGCTCCTTAGATGCTGCCGCACCCGCTGAGTTTCTCCAGCTTTTTGTGTACCCTAGGTAACATTTCTGGTTGGGACTCTTCCTGCTGCTTGGGGCAGAGAGATTCCCCATCCTTAATTAAAGTTTGAAGAAGGGTTTCGGCCCGAAATGTTGCCTATTTCCTTCACTCCATAGATACTGCCGCACCCGCTGAGTTTCTCCAGCGCTTTTGTCTACCTTAATGAAAGTTAGATTTTTACCTCGGATCTCTTTGTCCCGAACAGGTTTGAACCAATTATTATTTACTGACTTTCATCTTGATCTGTAACTTGTCACAGACATAGAAATGTCATGATATGGTAGACATACATCATACATAGGTCATACATGGTAGAGGTGTTACAAAGTATTCCCCACCCCATGAAGATGTTGTTTTCAAATTTGATTCCACAGCTTGCATCTATTTGGGTCAATAACTAAAATACAAAGTTAAGATGATAAGAAAAGAGAGTGACCCAAGCAGCCTTTTGAATAGATAGACACAGATTCGGATTCCTATTAAAGTTATTATATACACAGATCACTGAGGGGGGAACTTTGGGTGTATGGACCAAGCTGCCAGTAGAGAGGTAGTTGAGGAAGGGACTATTATCCCAATGTTTCAGAAACATTTGGACAGGTTTAGAGGGGCCAAACGCAGGCGAGGTGGGACTAGTGTAGATGGGGCCAGTATGGGCGAGTTGGGCCGAAGGGTCTGTTTCCACGTTTGTCAGCAAAGAAAGAGACGAGGAATGACAAGGCAAACTCAACGAACAGCACCTAAATTTCCGTCGGGACACATTGACACTATTTTACGTGTGTTTTAAAAAAATATAACATGAAAATTTAGGGCTGTGACGCTCTCTGTAGTAATAGAAGAAGTGTTTCCCCCGAGAGGAATTCCCGGAAGCAGCGGTGTTATGTATTAAAAAAAAACTGGTGATTAAAAGAGTTGTTGCAAATATATATAAATATATTATATAATACTCACACCACCAGCCTGGAGATGAGCCACGACACCATGGCGGCCGTTGCGATTCAAACCGACGCCGCTCCTCCTACACGGTCCGCACTGTGGGCGAGAGCTGCTCCCTGCGCGGTCCGGGCGGGGCTGCCGGCTGACGCCCGCCCCCTCCCTCGCTCCTCCTACACGGTCCGCACTCACCGAGGGGTTCCGGGCGTTGGCACTACCCGGTCCGCACTGTGGGCGAATGGGTGCTCCCTGCGCGGTCCGGGCGGGACTGCCGGCTGAAACTCGCCCCCCTGCACAGAGTGGGATCCCTTCCCCCCACCCTCGCTCTTCCTACACGGTCCGCACTGTGGGCGATTGGGTGCTCCCTGCGCGGTCCGGGCGGGGCTGCAGGCTGCACACACTGAGTGGGATTCCCCCTCGCTCCTCCTACACGGTCCGCACTCACCGAGGGGTTCCGGACGTTGGCACTACCCGGTCCGCACTGTGGGCGAATGGTTGTTCTCTGCGCGGTCCGGGCGGGGCTGCCGGCTGAAACTCGCCCCCCTGCACAGAGTGGGACCCCCCCTCGCTCTTCCTACACGGTCCGCACACACAGGGCTCTCACCGAGGGGTCCGGGCGTTGGCACTACCCGGTCCGCACTGAGGGCGATTGGGTGCTCCCTGCGCGGTCCGGGCGGGCCTGCACTCTCTTCTCTCAGCAAAGATACTTTGCTTTTCAGTCCCTTGAGTGGTGAATGGGGCTATCGGGTATTCAGTCAACACCAAGCCCCAGGTCTAGGTGCAGGTCCAGGTCCAATGCCCAGTGTGGTGAATGGGGCAGTCGGCTGCACTCACTGGGCGAGCGGGTGCTCCCTGCGCGCTCTGGCCGGGTCCGGAGTCTGACCACGTTGACCCTGTGTGCGGGCAACTGCCCTCCGGTCCCCTGCCCCTGCCCGGTCCGCACTCACTGGTCCTCTCCGCGGTCCGGGCGGCAGCGCAGTCAGACCACGCCCCCCCTGTCTGATGCCCTGCGGCGGCGAACGCTCCGTTGGCACTGCACGGTCCGCGCCCTCTGCGGCTGCTTTGGCTGGCTTTGGGAACGTTGCCTCTCGCCGGTCCGCCTTCCAGCTGCCACTGGGGTTGTCACGACTCGGTCCGCTTTTTGCTTTGGTCTATTCCAAAAAGTTCAAAAGAACCTTTTGTCTTGGGTGTGGGTCTATGGCTTTGTGATAAATCTCTAATCTCTCCTTTTCTATCTACCCTTCAACTTGTGATAAATCTCTGATCTTTCCTTCTCTATCTATCTGTCCTTCAACTTTATTGTCCCTTTGAGGGTGAGGGGGTGGGTGGCAGAAAGAAGCTCGTCCGCCGACTTAAAATAAACACCCGCTCTCCCCTTTAATTGCTTTCACTTGGGTCGCTACCTGCGGCTGGGAGGACCAGGAGTCCTCCAAGTTGTCCCTCGCCGGTCCGCGTTGCCCGGACGACGGAGGGGGGGGGCGAAGCTGCGGGAGTGCGCAGGCGCGCTCGCTGTCTTGTTGCTGCTTTCCCCCAGGTCCGCGGGGCCATTGACTTTTCTGGGAAAAAAATGTTCACAGTGCGCGTGCGCGTCAAGGACCCAGTGACCCGCCCAGTCTGTGACGTGTGGTGAAACGTTACCACATGAGCTGTTGGCTACCTCTTCAATGGCCAATAACTTTCAATTAAAAGTTCCTCTTTAATTACTCCTCCCATTTCTTGTTTCCTTTTGATATGATCTCTAATCATCTGATCTTTATGATTCAGTTTCTCCTGCCTGTCACCCTTTTACTCTCTACTCATGCCTCCGCCCTCAACCTTTTTCTGGTACATTGGTGTGTTGCTTTCAAGTTCAAGTGAGTTTAGAAACATAGAAACATAGACAATAGGTGCAGGAGTAGGCCATTCCGCCCTTTGAGCCTGCACCGCCATTCAATATGATCATGACTGATGATCATTGTCGTTTATTGTCATGTGTCCCTGAATGAAATTCTTGTTTTGCTTCAGCACAACAGAACATAGTAGGCATTGACTACAGAACAGATCATTGTGTCCATATACCATTATATAAATATATACACACATGAATAAATAAACTGGTAAAGTGCAATTAACAGATAATGGGTTATTAATGTTCAGAGTTTTGGCCGAACCAGGTTTAATAGCCTGATGGCTGTGGGGAAGCAGTTATTCCTGAACCTGGACGTTGCAGTCTTCAGGCTCCTCCTGTACCTTCTACCTGAAGGTAGCAGGGAGATGAGTGTGTGGCCAGGATGGTGTGGGTCCTTGATGATGCTGCCAGCCTTTTTGAGGCAGCGACTGTGATAAATCCCCTCGATGGAGCCGATGATGGACTGGGCAGTGCTTACTACATTTTGTGGTCTTTTCCTCTCCAGGGCGCTCATGTTGCCGAACCAAGCCACGATGCCACCGGTCAGCAAGCTCTCTACTGTGCACCTGTAGAAGTTAGAGAGAGTCCCCCTTGACAAAACGACTCTCCGTAATCTTCTCAGGAAGTAGAGGCGCTGATGTGCTTGTCCTGCAACTTTCGCTGCCTGTGCAAGGCCAGCAGCATAATCAAGGACAAGTCGGACCGTGGCACTCCCTCTTCTCCCCCCTCCCATCAGGCTAAAGGTACAGAAGTGTGACAATGCACACACCTCTAGATTCAGGGACAGTTTCTTCCAGCTGTTATCAGGCAACTGAACCATTCTACCAACAACCAGAGAGCAGTCCTGAACAACTATCTACCTTATAGGAGACCCTTGGACTTGCTGATTGCCAGCCTAGAAAACAGCGTTTCAGCATCTGCAAATGTTTTGCTCCAACTCTTCTGGCAACTGGGATCATCTCTCTGATCTTCTGGCAGAAACTGCTGGAAGCAGTTGACAAGTCAGGCTTCGGAGAAAGAAAGATAACTTTCTTACCAATGGTCTTCCACTAGTTTAGTTTAGTTTACTTGAAAGATGCAGCATGGAAACAGGCCCTTTGGCCCACTGAGTCCATGCCGACCATTGGTCACTCGTTCACACTAGTTCTACGTTACCTCACTCCCTCATCCACTCCTGTTTAACTTGGCATTAAGTTTGGCACAGATATTGTAGGCCGACGAGCCTGTTCCGGTGGTGTACTGATCTATGTTTCCAACTCCACATAGAGCTCACTGTTGCCATTTTCATGGTCTGGGATTGTATTGAAGAGATGTCTTTGCTCCCTCTAGCTGTATGAAATATAATTTGGAAACTTTCACAGATTAATATTGATGGAAGCAGGTAATTAGACCTACTTGATTCTTGTGAGGATAATATCCCATACAAACCTCCAGCCCTTCTCAGCAAACCCAATCTGTATGTCCTCTCTCTCCAGTATATTTACCAACCACCCTTAAATAAATGTATGGACGTCTAGCTCATTGATAGCCCCAGATAGTAAATTCCAAATTCTAATCACACTCTGAGCGAAACCGCTTTATTTATTGTTTTTTTAGTGACTGTACTACATGGGTGTGCTTCTCATATCTCATCTAAACTAAACTAAAGTGTGCACAGGTCATTGACGGTTGGCAAGGACCATGTGGGCCGAAGGGACTGTTTCCATTTATGACCGTTTATGAATAAGTTTATGAATAACTTTATTGGCCAAGTATGCACATACAAGGAATTTGCCTTGGTGCTCAGCCCGCAAGTGACAACATGACATACAGTGACAGTTAGGAATGACACATAAAACATTAATAACAGTGGGGTGCCTCAGGGATCTGGCTTAAGGATAAGGGGGAAATCCTTTAAGACCGAGATGAGAAAGACTTTCTTCACACAGAGAGTGGTGAGTCTCTGGAACTCTCTGCCACAGAGGGTAGTTGAGGCCAGTTCATTGGCTATATTTAAGAGTGAGTTGGATGTGGCCCTTGTGGCTAAGGGGATCAGAGGGTATGGAGAGAAGGCAGGTACGGGATACTGAGTTGGATGATCAGCCATGATCATATTGAATGGCGGTGCAGGCTCGAAGGGCTGAATGGCCTACTCCTGCACCTAATTTCTATGTTTCTATGTTTTCTATCTGTGTTGGGTCCACTGTTGTTTGTCATGTACATCAATGATCTGGATGATGGGGTGGAAAATTGGATAAGTAAGTATGCAGATGATACTAAGATAGGTGGTGTTGTGGATAATGAAGTAGATTTTCAAAGTCTACAGAGAGATTTTGGGCCATTTGGAAAAGTGGGCTGAAAGATGGCAGATGGAGTTTAATGCTGATAAGTGCGAAGTGCTACATCTTGGCAGGACAAATCAAAATAGGATGTACATGGTAAATGGTAGGGAATTGAGGAATGCTGTGGAACAGAGAGATCTAGGAATAACTGTGCATAGTTCCCTGAAGGTGGAATCGCATGTAGATAGGGTGGTAAAGAAAGCCTTTGGTGTGCTGGCCTTTATAAATCAGAGCATTGAATATAGGAGTAGGGAAGTAATGTTAAAATTGTACAAGGCATTGGTAAGACCAATTCTGGAGTATGGTGTACAATTTTGGTCGCCTAATTATAGGAAGGATGTCAACAAAATAGAGAGAGTACAGAGGAGATTTACTAGAATGTTGCCTGGGTTCCAGCAACTATGTTACAGAGAAAGGTTGAACAAGTTATGGTCTTTATTCTTTGGAGGGCAGAAGGTTAAGGGGGGACTTGATTGAGGTCTTTAAAATGATGACAGGGATAGAGTTGACGTGGATAAGCTTTTTCCATTGAGGGTAGGGAAGATTCAAACAAGAGGGCATGACATGAGAATTAAGGGACAGAAGTTTAGGGGTAACTTCTTTACTCAGAGGGTGGTGGTTGTGTGGAATGAGCTTCCAGCAGAAGTGGTGGAGGCAGGATCGATTTTAAAATTTTAGAGTAAAGTGGATAGGTATATGGACGTGAAGGGAATGGAGGGGTATGGTCTGAGTGCAGGTAGATGGGACTAGGGGAAAACAAATGGTCGGCACGGACTGGAAGAGGCCGAGAGGGCCTGTTTCCGTGCTGTAATTGTTATATAGTTATATGGTTATAATAAAACATTATTGATTAAACATTAAACATGTGAATTAAATGCTTTCTTTTTCCACACTGTACCTCTCAACTAATTTTCCGTGAAACTCTATCATAACGTACAGACCTCTCTCTTCCCAACCTTCCCTTTATTTTAGGAAAGATAATGCCACCCTGAACGTATCAAACTCTCCAGAAGTCTAAAGAAAACAAACTAAAGAACCTCTTTAGTGATGTTGATTTATTTGCAGGCACATGTAGCCAGCGGGAGATTTAGGGGAATTATTATAAGGAAAGGCAATCTGGACAAACTTAAAAAAAAAAACTTGAACATTCCTCGGCACCTTTCCAAAACAAAATCCAATCCAATCCAATCCCGCCCTGACCCAATACCTCCCAAGAACATTCCTGACTCCATTCCCAATATTGCACTGTGGTCTCCTGCGCACAGTACCACCAGCCGCCCAAGCGTGACCCCTATCCCTGGTGGGTCGGTGGTCTCGGCGGACCTGTGCAGCTGCGGAGGTGATCTGGGGAAAAATAAAGTCCTGATGCATTTTTGACGTCCCACCCAACCATCTGGTAGCTGCGGATGATCTCATCCCTTGGTGTGGAAATACCAGGTGACGCAGAGGGAGTGCCACAGATGGTATACATTTGCAAGTTCTATATAAACCACTCTATGAACATTATCTGCAATTTAGTGGCAATGGGAGATCTTGGACTCCAACGTTAATCCCTACGGGGAATGAAACTGGATCGGCCAGCTGTTCTTTCTTGAACCTCTCGCCTCTGGTGAGTGTCAGTGATGAGGCAGTCCAGGTCTACATGACCTGTGAGCCTTGGGCGTTAAACCAAGAGGGTAACTGTTGGCAGATTCCTGGGATGCTTTGCTACACAGTATGTTTACCAGCGCCACATCAATTTGCATTGTTGTCATGAGCTAGCTGGCTGGGTCTTGATCCATGAATCTGGGTGGATTCCACAGTCATTTGTCACTGCCAGTCCACTACTGACCAGATGCATTGTATTTACAATCCCCTGCCACAGTGCACATCAAACTCACCAACGCAGATATATTACTATCTTTATCTGGACGTTACACTACCTTTGATCGGACTTTACTGGACTTTATCTTGCACTAAACGTTATTCATGTTATACCCTTTGTTGTGTTTCTGTACACTGTGGGTGGCTCGATTGTAACCATGTATTGTGTTTCTGCCTCGGTGCACGTGACAATTCACTAAAACTAAACTAACTGAAGGGCCTGTCCTACTTGGGCGTCATTTGCGCGTAATTTGCCGCGCACGTGGTGCGTGGTGACGTAGGCAGTGACGCACGGTCGCGCGCGGCGCCCCAGGATTTTGGGACGTACAAAACTTTTGCGTACCATCTGCGTGACGCGCAAATGACGCAAAAGATGGACAGGCCCTGAACTAATCATGAGATGATGACCAGAAGGTCTTTATTCTTGCTGGACCAGGTTTGCCTAGCCTTGGCAACTCTGTGTTACTGATGATAATGTTTCTTATCTTTTAAAATACTCGTCAAATATGCTTGAATCTTCTCAGCCATCATTACTAAAGGACAGTCAACATCATTTGTCAGTTGTGTTGGTAGGAACTGCAGATGCTGGTTTACACAGGAGATTGCTGCTTGTCCCGCTGAGTTACTCCAGCATTTTTTCCTGTCTGTCATTTGGCAGTTATTTGGAGCTTGTTGTGCACAATGTCCGTTCTCTTTTGGTAGCTACAACTCCAGTGGAGGTCATCCTCAATCTTGAGGGACTGCCTCACATGAAGATGAACTAGAACGGACACAATTCATTTAGTTTAGTTTAGTTTAGAGATACAGAGCGGAAACAGGCCCTTCGACCCACCGGGTCTGCACCGACCAGCGGTCCCCGCACATTAACACTATCCCACACACACTGGGGACAATTTACACTTACACCAAGCCAATTAATCTACAGACCTGTACGTCTTTGGAGTGTGGGAGGAAACCGAAGATCTTGAAGAAAACCCGGACATGGGAAGAACGTGCAAACTCCGTACAGACAGCCATAGCCTGCCTCGACGGCTACAGGCCGGTTGCACTAACACCCTCCCCATCTCCCTCAAATCCAACTCCACTCCAAGGGCAGAGCCAGTCTTCATGAAGAGTTTGTTAACATGTGTCGGAATGAGAAAAACTGGACGGCAGCACTGGAGGTCGGATCGGTCCTGGGCTGTTGGAGTTGTGCAGCAGCTGTGCCACTGTGCCCACCCCTGAATGGTAGAACGGGTCAGGGTGTTTGGTGACCTACCGTGGCACGGTGGCGGAGATGGTAGACAGCACCAGAGACCCTGGTTCAATCCTGACCTCGGGTGCCGTCTGTACGGAGTTTGCACGTTCTCCCTGTGACTACGTGGATTTTCTCTGGGTGTTCCGGTTTCTATAGACAATAGACAATAGACAATAGGTGCAGGAGTAGGTCATTTGGCCCTTCGAGCCAGCACCGCCATTCAATGTGATCATGGCTGATCATCCCCAATCAGTACCCCGTTCCTGCCTTCTCCCCATATCCCCTGACTCCTCTATTTTTAAGAGCCCTATCTAGCTCTCTCTTGAAAGCATCCAGAGAACCTGCCTCCACCGCCCTCTGAGGCAGAGAATTCCACAGACTCACCACTCTCTGTGAAAAAAAGTGTTTACTTGTCTCCGTTCTAAATGGCTTACTCCTTATTCTTAAACTGAGGCCCCTGGTTATGGACTCCCCCACACCCCCCCCCCCCCCCCCCCCCCCCCCCCCCCCCCAACCCCTGGTTTCCTCCCACATTTCAAAGACGTCCGGGTTTGTTGGTGAATTGACTCTCTGTAAATTTACCCCAGTGTGTTGGGAGTGGATGAGAAAGTAGAATAACTTATAACTAGTGTGAACGGGCGAGCAATGGACTTGGTGGGCCAAAGGACCTGTTTCCATGCTGTATTTCTGATCCAAACTAAATGACTGCTGCTCTAAATGTGTATGTTTGTCGGACAAGTTCAGATCTGTCCAAAGAATACTGGAAGTCTGTATGTGTAGGAAGGAACTGCATCTGCTGGTTTAAACCCAAAGGCAGGTACACAATGCTGGAGGAACTCACTGAGACAGGCAGCATCTCTGGAGAGAAGGAATGGATGATGTTCGGGTCGAGACCCTTCTTCAGACCCAACACTTACACATTGAAATGTCGCCCATTCTACTTCCTGAGAAGATTACGGAGAGTCGGTTTGTCAAGGAGGACTCTCTCAAACTTCGACAGGGGCACAGTAGAGAGCATGTTGACCGGTTGCATCGTGGCTTGGTTCGGCAACTTGAGCGCCCAGGAGCGGAAAAGGCTGCAAAAAGTCGTAAACACTTCCCAGTCCATCATCGGCTCTGACCTCCCTACCATCGAGGGGATCTATCGCAGTCGCTGCCTCAAAAAGGCTGCCAGCATCATCAAGGACCCACACCTACCTGGCCACACACTCATCTCTCCGCTGCCATCGGGTAGAAGGTACAGGAGCCTGAAGACTGCAACGTCCAGGTTCAGGAACAGCTACTTCCCCACAGCCATCAGGCTATTAAACACAACTTCAAATAAACTATGAACTATAACAGCCTACTGCACTTTATCTGTTTATTTATGTGTATATATATATATATTCTATGGTATATGGACACACTGATCTGTTCTGTATTCATGCCTACTATATTCTGTTGTGCTGCAGCAAGCAAGAATTTCATTGTCCTATCTGGGACACATGATGACAATAAATTCTTTTGACTTGAGTGCAGAATTGTAGAGTCTGAAGAAGGTCTTGACCTGAAACGCCACCCATTCCTTCTCTCCAGAGCTGCTGCCTGTCCCGCTGAGTTACTCCAGCATTTTGTGTCTAATACAGGAGGCTTACTGTGTGTTATCCTGGCTTATTGGGGTGGGAGATTGCAACCTTCACGTGGTCCGTCCTGTTTCGACTAATGCAATCAACCTGGTGTGCACAATCAAATAAGATCAAATCACAGGACTAGGCTTGTATTCACTGGAGTTTAGAAGGATGAGGGGGGAATCTTATAGAAACATATAACATTATAAAAGGACTGGACAAGCGAGATGCAGGAAAAATGTTCCCAATGTTGGGCGAGTCCAGAAGCAGGGGCACAGTCTTAGAATAAAGGGGAGGTCATTTAAGACTGAGGTGAGAAAAAAAAAATTCACCCAGAGAGTTGTGAATTTATGGAATTCCCTGCCACAGAGAGCAGTGGAGGCCAAGTCACTGGATGGATTTAAGAGAGAATTAGATAGAGCTCTAGGGGCTAGTGGAGTCAAGGGATATGGGGAGAAGGCAGGCACGGGTTATTGATAGCGGACGATCAAGCATGATCACAATGAATTGCAGTGCTGGCTCGAAGGGCCGAATGGCCTCCTCCTGCACCTATTTTTTATGTTTCTATGTTTCTAGAACATGTTGTCCTACAACTTTAGGCTGTGCACGCCACACGCATAAAGAAGATCCCGGCTTCGACAATGAATGGCAGTGGGAGATTTCAGACCGTGAGCACATAGTAACCAGTGGCGATCATACCTCATCCATAGAAGAAGCAAGGAACTGCGGATGCTGGTTTATACCAAAGATGGACACAAAGTGCTGGAGTAACTCAGCGGGTCAGGCAACATCTTGGGGGAAAAAGGATGGGTGGCGTTTCGAGTGCTTGAGTTTGAAGAAGGGTCCAGATTTGAAACGTCACCCGGAGATGCTTTTTCACCCGAGATGCTGCCTGGCCCTTGGAGTTACTCCAGCTTTTTGTGTCAAACTTCATCCAGAGATGTAGCACAGTGCACAGACAACCAGCAGATGGTGCTACCGTGTAAAACATTCAGCAGGCTGCAGTTTTGCAGCCAAAACGCACAGAGTGCATTGGATATTGAGGTGTTTTTCCAGACCCACCTGCTGGTAGTACAAGGAACGTCCCACTGGCCTGCACGGGAGCCAACACCGTCACTGCAGCCATGAAGCAAGGGCACTGCCCAACACATCCACACTGGTAGACACTAAAAGCTGGAGTAAATCAGCGGGTCAGACAGCATCTCTGGAGAAAGGGAATAGGAGTCAAGTCAAGAGAGTTTATTGTCGTGTGTCCCAGATAGGACAATGACATTCCTGCTTTGCTTCAGCACAACAGAACATAGTAGACATAAATACAGAACAGATCAGTGTGTCCATATATAGAAACATAGAAACATAGAAAATAGGTGCAGGAGGAGGCCATTCGGCCCTTCGAGCCATTCATTGTGATCATGGCTGATCGTCCGCTATCAATAACCCGTGCCTGCCATTATATACCATTATATAAATATATACACACATCAATAAATAAGCAGATAAAGTGCAAATAAACAGATAATGGTCTATTAATGCTCAGAGATTTGTTTCAGTTGAGTTTAATAGCCTGATGGCTGTGGGGAAGAAGCTGTTCCTGAACCTGGATGTTGCAGTCTTCAGGCTCCTGTACCTTCTACCCAAAGGTAGCAGGGAGATGAGTGTGTTGCCAGGGCGGTGTGGGTCCTTGATGATGCTGCCAGCCTTTTTGAGGCAGCGACTGTGATAGATCCCTCGATGGTGGGAGGTCAGAGCCGATGATGGACTGGGCAGTGGTCACAACTTTTTGTAGTCTTTTCTGCTCCTGGGCGCTCATGTTGCCGAACCAAGCCACGATGCAACCGGTCAGCAAGCTCTCTACTGTGCACCTGTAGACGTTTCGGGTCGAGACCTTTCTTCAGACTCTGACGAAGGGTCACCTATTGCTTTTCCCCAGAGGTGCTGCCTGTCCCGCTGAGTTACTCCAGCTGTTTGTGTCGATCTTCGGTTAAGACCAGCATCTGCAGTTCCTTCCTACACATCCACGCTGGTGTTTTGCCCTCTACACAAGTGGGTTTCCAGGCTGGGCTGTCGGAATCTGAGGGAAGCCTACCAAATGCAACCGGCGGTCCCGAGAGGTCTTCATAAAAATGGGGGTAATTTTGTTAAAAAGTTCACAAACAAAAGTAAAATCAAAAATACCGGATAGGCAGGCAGCTAACTGGAATCCCCAGATGGTTGTGCTGTCATATGTCCTAGACAGAACAATGACATTCTTATTTGCAGCAGCTTGACAGAATATGTAAATATAGTGCTCTGTAAACAAGACAAAAATGTTCCGTATGTATAAATTTTACGTACATAGATACACGCACACGCGCGCACACACACGGATATATACACACATAAAAACAAACAATAATAATGCAAAAGACAAAACCAATACCCCCAAGTCTAAGAAAGAGCTGTAGATGCTGGAAAAAATGAAGTTAGCCAAAAAAATGCTGGAGACACTCAGCGGGTGAGGCGGCAACTGAAGACTGGGTCTCGGCCCGAAACGTCGGCAATTCCTCCTCTCCATAGATACTGCCTCACCCGCTGAGTTTCTCCAGCAGTTGTTGGCTGGCCCCAAGTCTATGTTGTTCAGAGGTTGTTTGGAGGTTGTAGCGTTTAATAGCCTGATGGCTGTTGTTATTGAAAGGAATGGGCTGTGACCTACAAGGGTTGCAGGTATTTTATTTGAGAACATCGAGCATAGACACAGTACAGCACAAGTACAGGCCCTTCAGCCCACAATGTTTGTGCTGAGGAGGATGTCAACTTAAACTGATCTCATCTGCATATGCATGATCTATATCCATCTATTCCCTGTTTACTGTCTTGCAGAATTTAAATATCATTTATATATAATTTACATTTTTGTGTGTTGCCTGGGTCCAAGTGCCTGTGGTGCTAAAAAATTAATTGTACCTGTACATCTCATTCTTTATGCAAATGTTAATAAACTAGACTTGGTGTTTAAGAAGGAACTGCAGATGCTGGAAAATCGAAGGTAGACAAAAGTGCTGGAGAAATTCAGCGGGTGCAGCAGCATCTATGGAGCAAAGGAAATAGGCAACGTTTCGGCCCGAAACGCTGCCTATTTCCTTCGCTCCATAGATGCTGCTGCACCCGCTGAGTTTCTCCAGCACTTTTGTCTACCATAAACTTCACTTGGTTTAACTTAACTTGAGGCTTTCATTCTATACGTTTGGAAGCTTCTACTCCACACAAACCTCCATCCACTTGACCTCCTCACAGAACAATGAACCGTACAGCACAAGGACAGGCCCTTCAGCCCACAATCGATGTGCTGAACATGATGCCAAGACCGTCACTTTTCCACCTGCACATAACTCCAAAGCCCTCACATTCTTCCTGAAACGGGGCGACCAGAACTGCACACAATATTCCAAATCACATCCCACTCACGTTTCACGTTCGGAAATTCTCAAATAGGACCATTCGGCCCTTCATGTGTATTCTGCCATTCAATCACGGCTGATCTATCTTTCCCTCTCAACTCCATTCTCCTGCCTTTTCCCCCATCACCAATGACACCCGCACTAATCAGGAATCTGGCAATCTCCGTTGAGTTGGCCTCCAACGGCTGGTGCAATGAATTCCCCAGATTCACCACCCTCTGACTAAAGAATTCTCATCTCCTCTCTGAAGGTACGGTTTCCTTCTCCCTGATGCACTCAATCAGCTTATTATTAAAGCACCTCAGTTACATCCTTTGGGATGGAGTTCCACCTCCTCACCGCGCTTTGGATAAAAAGTTTTCTCCAAAATTCCCAGTAGTATTCACCACTCGCTATCTTACACCTGTGGATTGAAGCAGAAAAGCGAAGATTTTCTCAAGTCTGACTGTGAAACAGCAACAGTTTTCTTTCGCACCGACGAAAGTTCCCAAATGCTAGCTGGAGGCTTAATTAAGAAACATAGACAGGTGGCCGGATGCTCGATGAAAGAGAAGGGGGGTCAAGATAAGAGACAGAAAACATTTATTGTCACATGCACCAATTGGTATAGTGGAGTTTGTGGTCAGCATACAGCCATACGAATAAAATAAAGAACACAGAACACGATAGTCTTTAACATAAACATTCCCACGCAGTGGTATCAAAGTTTCCCACTGTGAGGGAAGGCACCAAAGTTCAGTCCTCCTCCTCTGTTGTCTTCTGTTGAATCCACCAGAGGCTTTCCCGAGGTAGAGGCCTTCCTGCTCGGCAGAGGCCTTCCCGAGCCGCCGTGTCCGCAGTTCCCGCTCCGACGGTCCGTAGGCTCATCCGCCGGAGACATCGGACGCGAGGGTGAACCGGGTTAATGCCTCCAACGCTTTCCAGGTCGGCCACAGGAGGCACCGCTGGGACACAAAGATGGCCGGGCGAGGAGAGGGACGGGGGCCGATCCGGCCGAAGGGGACGGAGGAAGGCCCCTGCAGGAGTCTGGGGCTCGCCTGGATCGGGAGCCGCTCCAGTAGACTGATCACGTGGGCCCACCGGACGTTGGAAATGGTGCCCAAACATGGCGGCGCCCGCATGTGTAAATATACAAACATAATTTCACAATGTGACAAATAAAACAGCTCTGAACCATTGTTTTGAGGAGAGCCTTGTTTTTAAGGATGAATGAAAGATGTCAAGTGGCCTCTGGTGCGTGGAACTCAGGAAGTCAGGGTCAAACAAATGGCTGCCATTGTTGAGGTGAGAGGGAAGAAATTTGCTCAAACTACTGATGTCAAAGGAACACTCCATTTAAAAATGCCAACCTGTTTTGTTGATTTCTTCATGTATTTGTGTTCAGGTGGAGAGGTGAGAAATCAGATGTAACAGCTTAATGGAAGAAAATAGGGCTGAGTTAAAAAGTCAGCCTTGAATGAGAGATTGGGCACCACGGGATGAATTGCCTACTGCCGTTGAGAGAAGACAAGAATGTAATGCTGATGCTTTGTAGGGCTCTAGTCATAAGGTAAGGTTCATTTATTTTCACATACACCAATTGGTGTAGTGAAATTCACTGGCCAGGTCAGTCATACAATTTAGTCAGACTGTGTTTGGAGTATTGTGAGCAGTTTGGGGCCCTATATCTGAGGAGGAATGTTTAGTTTAATTTAGTTTAGAGATGCAGCGCAGAAACTGGCCCTTTCGGCCCACTGGGCCCGTGCCGACCAGCGATCCCCGCACATTAACACTATCCTACACCCACTAGGGCCAATTTTTACATTTACCAAGCCAATTAACCTACAAACCTGTACGTCTTTGGAGTGTGGGAGGAAACCGAAGATCTCAGACCCGGGTCTCCGGCGTTGCAAGCGCTGTAAGGCGCATGTCATTTTGGTACTTAAAAATGGAGATTGATTGGTTCTTGATTAGTAAAGGAGTCAGGGGTTATTGGGAAGAAGCCAGGAGAATGGGGTTGGGAGGGGACGATAGAGCAGCCACGAATGAATGGTGGGGTAGACGCGATGGGCTGAATGGCCTAATTTTGCTCCTATATTTGTTTTTTTTAGTTTGTTTGTTTGGAGATTCAGCGCGGAAACCGGCCCTTTGGCCCACCGTCCGCACCGACCAGCGATCTTCACATCCGACATATTCAACACTATCCGACACATTTACACCAAGCCAATTAACTTACAAACCCGCACGTCTTTGGAGTGTGGGAGGAAACCGAAGATCTCGGAGACAACCCGCGCAGTCACGGGGAGAACACAAACAGCGCCCGTAGTCAGGATCGCACCCGGGTCTCTGGCGCTGTAAGGCAGCAACTCTACAGCTGCGCCTCCGTGCCGCCCCTTGTCTAGACCTGCCTCTTTGAAAGTGCTACGGATGTTCCACCTGCTCAATGTCACACACTGGCATCACTGGTGTGAAGCCAGCAGTGAGTGAGGAAGCTACACTACCCTGGGGACAGCCTCCCGCTGCCCAGCATCTGTGCCTGGGAAACGTGGAGGTGCTTCACAGTTGGCCAACAGAGAGCAAGGAAGATTGTGAATGATGTTCTTAATTGGCCTCGAAATCACAAGGAAGATGGCTTGGCTGGTTTTCCTTGCACCGATACCCACTTTCCACGCACTGCACTCAACACCAAAGATCCTATAGCAGAGCAAGATAGACCACTCCTGCTAAATGCAATGGGCTGAAGTGTGGTACGCAACGGAACGGAACGTGGACCTTTTTTTCATCCATTTCCGTAACCCGGACCCGGCTCGCAGTGTAATCAACTTTGTGGGGGAACAGTTTGTGTTGATAAATTAAAATTCTGAAAGTGAGGGGAAGATTTTTACCAAAGATCTTTACTTTTTACGAGGATGTTTCCGTAACCGGCTTCCGTCTCCGCACTAGGATCTTGGCTCCGCTAATGGGATCTTTGGTGCGGAGACGGAAGCCGGTTGCGGAAATGGGGCCGAAAATTACCCACGAATCTGCCCATGACCGTACCACGTATTTTTCGTCGAGTGGTCTATCTTGCTCGCTATGGGATCGTTGCTCAACACTACAGAACCACCTCCGTGTGACACACATTAGTTAGCTATTGGCAATGCAATTTATATCTGTCCATCTTAGTTTAGTTTAGTCGAGAGATACAGCGTGGAAACAGGCCCTTCGGCCCTCCGCGTCCGTGCCAACCAGCGGTCCCCACACATTAACACCGTCCTACACACACCAGGGACCATTTACAATTTTACCGAAACTATTTAACCCACATACTTGTATGTCTTTGGAGTGTGGAGGAGCAAACCCACGCAGTCACAGGGAGAACGTGCAAACTCCATACAGACAGCACCTGTAATCGGGATCGAACCCAGCTCTCTGGCGCTGTGAGGCAGCAACTCTCCCACTGCGCCACCGTGCTGCCCTAAATGGTAGCACTTCATGTCCTTGTAAGTCGTAAGCTGGTTGCATCGTAAGTCGAGGAGCATCTGTACTCTGTAATCACCAGAGGGCACGCTTACAGACAGATCCTAGACCTGATGCAACAGGGTGCGTGCGTGCGTGTGTGCTGTTGGCGCCACGCACGAGTGATTCACCTGTCATCCATTCGCAGGCCCCCTTGTGCGCATCAGTTGCACGCCATATTTTGCCAATTCCTGCCAAAACAACAGGTTTCGGTGACGTCCGGTGTTGCTCGGTCCGTTTGGCGTTTGCAAATATGGATGGACCTGCAAAAAATAAAAGACTGTGCAGCTGTAACAAGCAACGGGAAGCAAAAATCGAAGGTGGACAAAAGTGCTGGAGAAACTCAGCGGGTGCGGCAGCATCTATGGAGCGAAGGAAATAGGCAACGTTTCGAGCAGAAACCGTTCTTCAGACTGGAGAAGGGTTTCGGCCCGAAACGTTGCCTATTTCCTTCGTTCCATAGATGCTGCCGCACCCGCTGAGTTTCTCCAGCACTTTTGTCTATCTTCGATTTTCCAGCATCTGCAGTTCCTTCTTAAACATGCAAAAAACGACGTGGGTTATGCCCGTCAGCGGTGACTCAACGAAGGCCGCCTGTACTTTATGCCGTCGGGAATTTGTCCCTTATTTTGACCCTTATTTGGGAGTGAGAAAGATGTCAACCCCAGGTGTAGGTCAGCTGGCAGAGTGATGATGGGTGATCAGGACCTGGCGTGACGTCGGATGCAGGCGTCTGGATTCCACCTGAACGCTTGGCGCACGTCTACTCTCGGAAGGCAGTGCATTCAAGCAAGTTGTCCACTGTCTGAGTTGCAGAGCAGAGTAATGATAATCTTCACAAACTGGGAAGCGTCTACAAAAACAGATTAATGGCCCCAAGAGGGGTTTGTGAATTAAACACAGGGCTCCAAGTAGACCACAATATTTATATTGCTTTCTGCCCAATAAATATTTGCTCGGAATGAATACTCCACAGAGGAGAAACACGATGGGACGTGTTTCAGCTTAATAGGCCCACAAATGTAGTGCAATAAATCTTCATAATTCTCTGTAAAGCAGCGGGAAGGGAATCCCCAGTGCCTCAGTTGGTTAACGGATCACCCATAATGAGGCAAAGAGGCTTCAAATTTAAATGTAGCAGAGGGAGAGTGAGCTCTCAGCCCAGTGTTTACAGATGCATCTGGTCTCTTTGGAACCAACGTTTATTGATTGACCCACTGTCTCCATCTACACCTCACGCTGCCTCAGCAAGGCCAGCAGCATAATCAAGGACGAGTCGCACTCTGGCCACTCCTTCTTCTCCCCTCTCCCATCGAGCGGAAGGTACAGAAGTGTGAAAACGCTCACCTCCAGATTCAGTGTTTAAGAAGGAACTGCAGATGCTGGAACAATCGAAGGTCGACAAAAATGCTGGAGAAACTGAGCGGGTGAGGCAGCGTTCCTCCTCCAGATTCAGAGACAGTTTCTTCCCAATGGTTATTAGGCAACTTACCAAAGCCAATGAACGTGCAAGCCTGCATGTCTTTGGAGTGTGGTAGGAAACTGGGGCATCCGTTGAAAACCAACGCGGTCACAGTGAGAATGTATAAACTCGGTATAGACAGCACCCAAAGGCAGGATTGAACCCGGGTCTCCGGCGCCGGAAGGCAGCAACTCTACCGCTGCGCCACCGTGTTTCCCCTGCGAGAGGTGTGGGACATTTATACAGGTACCACGAGGAAGAGATTCCAGGAACAACCCAGACAGCATCCATGATTTTACTTTGAGAACCTCCCCTCCAAGAGCGAGGCGAGTGGAATAAGATGGAGGATTTTAATAATCAAAATGAACGACGTGTGACGCAGGTTCCGGAGTTCAGGCGAATGAGAGGATTTGCATTTGTATAGCGCCTATCACATCCTCGGGACATTCTTCGATCGCGGCATGTCAAGAGGGACGTAGATCCTCCTTCAACTGACCCTCACGTCTTAACGTGTGACGTACAAACACAGATTATGCATTGGAACCTCGTGTTAAAAACTAGGACAGAACTGAAACGGACTTGACAAACATTCAAGGAATTGGCTTGCCTTTAAGTATAATAACAATCAGAATATCTTATGCTTTGCTTTTAAATATTTGATGACTCGGCGATGATTTACACAAGGTAATACATTGAAACTGGAGTCATTTTAATATTTAAAGACTCTCTCAAAATTCTGTAAATTAATTTCTGCCTTTTATTACCTCTTGCTCAAATCTACACTAAATAGCATGTCAGTGGTTGCAGTGGATAGAGTGAGATGCATGGACTTAGGTAAGGGATGATGAGCGCAGGAAAAGATTGTTGGGAGCAGCACAAAGAGTAACTGAAAATGAGATGCCAATCTAATGAAGCTGCAAGGACAGATAATAAACGAACAAAACTGCGGCTAATGGTAGGCGAGGATGCGGCTATTGTCCGAATCGCGTCCTCGCCCCCCCCCCCCCCCCCCACCCCACTCGCGGCCTACCAACCAGATTGGCGCGGCCTTTCCTGCCGAGACTGGCCCAGAACTTCAGCAGCAGCGGCGCAGCGCTCGATACATCGCGGAGCGGGCGAGGCCTTACCTGGGATCGCCGCTTGGAGCTCCGGAGTGTTGGGCCGCTGCTCCGACATCGCGGAGCTCCCAACGCCGGAGGCGCTGACCTCGACATCGCAGGGTCGTGGGACCCTTTGCCGGGGGTCGCCAGTGCGAATCTCCGCCCAGCGCGGCCTGTGGTCCTCGGGAGTCGCGGACTCGGGTGGAAGGTGGAAGGTGGCCATTTCAGAGGTCCAGGCCGCTGAGGATGTTCTCCCGCATCGGGGTTCCATCGTTCCCGTCGAGAGGGCCTGAACATCGGGCTGCCCGTAGCGGCTCGGGACGCCCCGACCACGGGTGAATATTGGGGAACATCAGCGAGGAGGTTGACCGGACTTTGGTTACTTCCCTCACAGTGGGGAACTTTGGTGCTGCTGTGGGGATGTTTGTGTTGTGGACTACTGTGTTCTGTGTGTTTTTGTGTTTTTTTAGTTTTGTTTTTTGTATGACTGTAAGGGAAAGAGAATTTTGTTGTCTCTTAATTGAAGACACTGACAATAAATTAAATCAAATCAAATCGAAATCTGAAAGGAAAGTGGAAAATGCTGGAAAATCTCACCAGGTCAGTCAGCATCTGCGGAAAAAGAAACAACAACATTTCTCTCCGATCTTTCCCTCTTCTCTCCTCTCCCGTTTGGCAGAACATATAAACATTTAAGAAAGGATATTCTTGCTATTGAGGGAGTGCTGCGTAGGTTCACCAAGTTAATTCCCGGGATGGCGTGACGCACATATGAAGAAAGAGTGGATCAACTGGGCTTGTATTCACTGAAATTTATAAGGATGAGAGGGGAGCTTATAGAAACATATAAAATTCTTCAGGGATTGGACAGGCTAGATGCAGGAAAAATGTTCCCGGTGTTAGGGGAGTCCAGAAACAGAGGGTCACAGTTTCAGAAGAAGGGGTGGGCCATTTAGGACTGAGATGAGGAAAACCTTTTTCACCCAGAGAGTTGTGAATCTGTGGAATTCTCTGCTGCAGAAAGCATTGGAGGCCAATTCACTGGATCTTTTCAAGAGAGTTAGATTTAGCTCTTAGGGCTAACAGAATCAATGGATATGGGGAGAAAGCAGGAATGGGGTACTGATTTTGGATGATCAGCCATGATCATATTGAATGGTTCAAATGGGCTAATCCTGCACCTATTTTCTATATTTTTAAAAGCTTGAAAGCATGTAACACTAGATTGAGGGACAGCTTATTCCCCTTTGTTATCATAACCCTGAACAGTATTCCCAGAGTTAAGGGTGTAGACCTGATCTCCCAACCTACTTCGTTGCAGACTTTGCACATTTGTAAAATCTGCATTTTCTCTGTAACTTGGGTTTCACGGAGACCCAGGTTCGATCCCGACCGCAGGTGCTGTCTGTACGGAGTTTGCACGTTCTCCCCGTGACCCGTGTGGGTTTTGTCCAAGATCTTCAGTTTCTTCGCACACTCCTAAAAGCCCTGTCCCACGGTACGAGTTCATTCCAAGAGCTTTCCCGAGTTTGCCCTGATTCGAACTCGGAGATTTACGGTAATGGCCGCTCGTCGGTACTCGGGGCTCTCGTGGACATTTTTCAACGTGTTGAAAAGTCTTCACGAGTCTTCCCATGCTTACCTGCCATTAGCGAGTCTTCCCGAGTACGTGCTGTTAGCGTTATGAGCCACTAAGAGACGTCCCCGAGCTCCGACATACCCGCTACGTTCATTCTCCGTGCTATCCACGAGTTCGATTTTTTTTAAAACTCGGGAGAGCTCTTGGAATGAACTCGTACTGTGGGACAGGGCTATAAGACGTACAGGTTTGCAGGTTAATTGGCTTGGTATAAATGTAAAAATTGTCCCTAGTGTGTGTAATTGTCCCTAGCGTAGTTTACAAGGTTAATTCCCGGGCTGCCGGGTCTGTCATATGAGAATGGAGCAACTGGGCTGGTGTACACTCTGGAGTTTAGAAGGATGCGAGGGGATCTCATTGAAACATATAAGATTGTTAAGGGCTTGGACACGCTAGAGACAGGAAACATGTTCCCGATGTTGGGGGAGTCCAGAACCAGGGGCCACAGTTTAAGAATAACGAGTAAGCCATTTAGAATGGAGACGTGGAAACACTTTTTCTCACAGAGATTGAGGGACAGCTGTTATCATAACCCTCCCTGAACAGTGGAATTCTCTGCCTCAGAGGGCGGTGGAGGCAGGTTCTCTGGATGCTTTCAAGAGAGAGCTAGATAGGGCTCTTAAAGATAGCAGAGCCAGGGGATATGGGGAGAAGGCAGGAACGGGGAACTGATTGGGGATGATCAGCCATGATCACATTGAATGGCGGTGCTGGCTCGAAGGGCCGAATGGCCTACTCCTGCACCTATTGTCTATTGTCTAATGTGTAGGATAGTGTTAGTGTGCAGAGATTGATAGTCGGTGTGGACTCGGTGGGCCGAAGGGATTGTTTCCACGCTGTATCTCTAAAATAAACTATAATGCTTTAACACTGTAACACCATATATTTCGCACTCTGGTATCTTTCTCTTTGCGCTACCTGTTGTCCTTGTGCGTGGCTTGCTTGTACTCATGTACAGTATGACTTGACTGGGTAGCATGCACACAAATCTTTTTACTGCCATCCCACTGCATGTGACAATCAAACATTGATACCAATGCCCTTGAAACACAATAGCGGAGATCGGACCTCCGCTGGCTGTGGGCAGATCAGGGTTCATATCTTCTGGAAGATAGACGCAAAATGCCAGAGTATCGTAACTCAGCGGGACAGGCAGCATCTCTGGAGAGAAGGGATGGGTGACGTTTTGGTTCATAGAAACATAGAAACATAGAAATTAGGTGCAGGAGTAGGCCATTCAGCCCTTCGAGCCTGCACCGCCATTCAATATGATCATGGCTGATCATCCAACTCAGTATCCCAACTTCAGACTGAAGAAGAGTCTCAACCTAGAAACGTTACCCATCCCTTCTCTCCAAAGAAGCTGCCCCACCCGCTGAGTTACTCCAGCATTTTGCGCCTACCTTCGATTTTATCCAGCATTTGCAGTTCTTTCTTACACCACTCTCCCTCGTAATAATAGCTTCCAATCAGTGCAGAATAGACACCAAAACTCAATCAGAATTAGTGTGAAGGGCCTGTTCCACTTGCCGATTTTTTCGGCGAATGCCGGCATCATATCAGTGTCGCCAAAAGATTTGAGAGTGATAAATTCTGGTGTCATCACACACTGTGTCCTGGAGGTTAACATAGAAAATAGGAGGAGGCCATTCGGCCCTTCGAGCCAGCACCGCCATTCATTGTGATCATGGCTGATCGTCCCCTATCAATAACCCGTGCCTGCCTTCTCCCTATATACCTTGATTCCACTAGCCCCTAAAGCTCTATCTAACTCTCTCTTAAATCCATCCAGTGATTTGGCCTCCACTGCCCTCTGTGGCAGGGAATTCCACAAATTCACAACTCTCTGGGTGAAAACGTTTTTTCTCACCTCAGTCTTAAATGACCTCCCCTTTATTCTAAGTGTGGCCCCTGGTTCTGGACTTGCCCAACATTGGGAACATTTTTCCTGCATCTAGCTTGTCCAGTCCTTTTATAATGTGGGTACACAAAAGGCTGGAGAAACTCAGCGGGTGCAGCAGCATCTAAGGAGCGAAGGAGATAGGCGACGTTTCGGGTCGAGACCCTTCTTCTTTTATAATGTTATATGTTTCTATAAGATCCCCCCTCATCCTTCTAAACTCCAGTGAATACAAGCCTAGTCTCCACACAGTCTCCACACACTGTGCCCTGGAAGTTAGGCGTTTGGAGAGCTACAATAGTGTGTCCTGGTTCTTGGAGGGAGTGTAGAGCAACAGGCACCAATAACACCACTCCAGCTCTGCTTGTTTGGTTTCCATCAGGACCTCTACACGGTGTGCTCAGCTGCAGCAGTTGATGGTGCAAGGAGGTAAAAATGTTGGTGACTCAAATGATTTATAAAGTAGCTCGGGACTGCACGACGCTGAAATTGGGTCAGCTCCAATGGGGCACAAAAGAATCACAAGCTCATTGTCCAAAGAGGATAGATGAGCAGGGAGTCTTGACTCTGAATGGGCTCCATGAAAATTGGTTTTGTAATGATGCATGCAGTCTCAAAACTCCAGGCATCATTCACATTACCCACTGATAAATGAAGACAACAGCTTCCCTCAATCTTCCGCCATGCTCTCTTGAACACAATCGCAATTCAATTCCACATGTACCTTGCCCAAGAGGCCATTTTGTGTTGTATTTGCACAGATAGCAACTCCCATCCCCCTCTTTGACCGGACAAGCCCTCGAACTAAGATCCGTCTTTGGCATTTACTCATGGTTTTTTTGTTGTTGATTTTTTTAATGTTTATTTTATTAGAAGCAATTGTACAAGAAGAAAGCAATAGACATAACAATTATACAATTTTCGTACATTTTAAACATTTTATAAACTGATAAATGAATCGGGGGAAAAAAAGTAAAAAGAATGAAGAAAGATGCACAAAAAAGAGAGAAGAAAAAACAACCCCTGAACTGCCAAAAAAGTGAGAGAGAAAAAAGAGAAAAGAAAAACGGAGATATATCCCACTATCCTTCCCTACCCCCGCTCACCCAACCCAAGCATCGGATCTAAATTTGTGTACAACCATTCTATTGTTGAAGAAATTCAGTGCAAGGAGACCATGTTTTGGAAAATTGGTCTGATTTATCAGCCAAAACAAGCCTTCTTTTTTCTAAATGTAGTGTCTCGGTCATTTCTGCGATCCACGTCTTCACTATTGTATTTTAGCCGGAAATCTTGTGTGATGGCAAATTGACAAAAGTCGAACCGAAAGGGCAATGCAGTCAGAGGAAAGGAACGCGAGAACAATTTTGAAGGGAATGTTAGGAAGTTCTTTAAAAGGAGGCAGTGTAAACACTCGGCAGCTCGGGCAGCATCTGTTGAAAAGGCAACAGAGTTTAAGTGTGTAGAAGGAAACTACAGATGCTTGTTTATACTGAAGATGGACACATAGTGGTGCAGTAACTCAGCGGGTCAGCCTGTAAGGGATGCTCCCACTGAGTGACTCCCAGCACTTTGTGCCCATCTAACAGAGTTTAAGCTTTAGGTCTGGAACCTTTTATCAAGGCTGGGGAAGAGGGCTAGTCCCAGTTGCAGAGATGGTTTGATTCATTGATTGTAAGATAGGGCATGGAAGCAGGCCCTTCGGCCCATCGGGTCCACGCCGACCACTGATCACCCGTTCACACTTGCTCTATGTTATCCCACTTTTGCACACGAGGCTCAATATGCAGAGGCCAATTGACCTGCAAACCCTAACCTTTTCGGGATGTGGGAAGAAATGCAGGTCAGATGGTGAAGGTGCAGACTCCACACAGACAGCACTTGCGGAGAAGCATCAAACCTGGGACTCTGCCGCTGTGATGCAGCAGCTCTACCCGCTGCGCCACTGTACCGCCACTGTGCTGGTGGTGCAGAGATGAATTGGCTTACAGCGCCAGAGAACCGGGTTCAATCCTGAGCACGGGTCTGTACGGAGTTTGTACGTTCTCCCCGTGACCTGCGTGGGTTTTTCTCCGAGATCTTCGGTTTCCTCCCACACTCCAAAGACGTACAGGTTTGTAGGTTAATTGGGCTTGGTATAAATGTAAAATTGTCCTTAGTGTGTGTAGGGTAGTGTTAATGTACGGGGATGGAAAGGCCAATCAGTGGGCTGAAGGGTCTTGTATCTGCTCTTTACCTCTAAACCATTCTAAATAGAACAAGAGAACTATTTCCAATAAGGAGAGAATAAATTATTAAAGGTGGCGATCAGTGGAATGTTATGCTTCCTAATCTTAGATGTTGCTATTTCAGCCATAGTTAGCACTGAAATTCAACCATAACTCCAAGAGCATCAATGAGCAGAACCAGGGGCCACAGTTTAAGAATAAGGAGTAAGCCATTTAGAACGGAGACAAGGAAACACTTTTTCTCACAGAGAGTGGTGACTCTGTGGAATTCTCTGCCTCAGAGGGCGGTGGAGGCAGGTTCTCTGGATGCTTTCAAGAGAGAGGGCTCTTAAAGATAGGGGAGTCAGGGGATATGGGGAGAAGGCAGGAATTGTCTTTTTTTTTTTCTAAATTGCAAGTTGTGTTGTTGTACTTGTGTCGGATATTTGATGTCGGATTGAACCTCGCCTGTCCCACTAAAACCAAAATCTAAGGATAATGTTACGTAACTTGTTTAAATAATGTTTAAACGAATGAATAAATTACTGATTGGGGATGATCAGTCATGATCACATTGAATGGCGGTGCTGGCTCGAGGGGCCGAATGGCCTACTCCTGCACCTATTGTCTATTGTCTATTGTCTAATGTCACATTTCAGCTATTCCATTTCACATGTCAGCTATTCTATGGCCTAGCTATTGCAGCGTATTTTCGGCCCATCATTGAGGGGCAGGTGCGTTGGGCCTCGCTGGTAACTTGCCAAAGGAGGAAAACAATCCACCATCATGAAATGCCATGTCCCACTCAATTAAGAAGTTCATGCTGCAAGATACTGGGCTACGCTTGAATCATTGCTCCGAGTATCCAGCAGTGAATTATATCTCCAACATTTGCTATCAGCGCACTAAGCCAAGCTTCAAGTGCAATGTGGCGCCTCTCATTCATCATCCCTGTATTCCCTGTCATCCACCATTGCGCTGACAAAATCTCACCTCTGCTCTCAAATGGAAATGGAGGAGATTTAGGACTAGGGCATGAAAGTAAACACCTGTTCTTCTGGCTCCCAATGTCTGCATACTTTAGTGTACCAACGTGACACAGTGGAGGAAGCAAAACGAAACATCCTGCAGTCTAATAATAATGAGGAAAAGAAAGACTATAGAAAGAAAGAGGTGAATAAAGAGGAATCCCCCCCCCCCCCCCCCCCATCCCACCAATATCTTTTCACCCATTTTCTTATCTAGAACCTACCAAGGTATGCCTTAAAACATTCAAAGACTCTAATTCCACTGCCTTCTGAGAAAGTTCCCAAACTCTGACAAACAATGTTTTGCCTCATCTCTGTTTTATGCAGGCTGTCCCTTACTTTTAAACAATGATCAGATTCTTCCTTAAAAGGAAATATTCTCTCTTCAAGATCACATCCTCTCCACATCATGTGGAATCAAGGGATGTGGGGAGAAAGCAGGAACGGGGTACTGATTTAGGATGATCAGCCATGATCATATTGAATGGCAGTGCTGGCTCAAAGGGCCGAATGGCCTACTCCTGCAACTAATTTTTATGTGTCTATGTTTCTAAGGTAAGGTAATTCTAAGTCTAAGTTAAGAAGTAGATGAAAGGTTAAGAATTCTAAGGTCGACAAAAAGCTGGAGAAACTCCACGGGTGAGGCAGCATCTATGGAGCGAAGGAATGGGTGACGTTTCAGGTCGACCCGAAATGTCACCCATTCCTTCGCTCCGTAGATGCTGCCTCACCCGCTGAGTTTCTCCAGCTTTTTGTTTACCTGCGATTTTTCCAGCATCTGCAGTTCTTTCTTAAACTAAAAGTTAAGAAGTCTAATCTTACTTCATAAGACAGCTTTGACCATTCCAGGTTTCAAAACAAGACACAATTGCTGGAGTAACGGGTTAGGCAGCATCTCGGGAGGACATGGATATGTGACGTTTTGGGTGGGGGCTCTTCTGCAGTGCCTTCTGCAGAACATACACCTGGAATAGAATGGGTAGATGCACAGAGTTTCTTGCCCAGAGTACGGGAATTGAGAACCAGAGGGCATAGGTTTAAGGTGAAGGGGGAAAGATTTTATAGGAATCTGATGGGCAACTTTTTCACACAAAGGGTGGTGGGTGGGTGGAATGAGCTGCGCGAGGAGGTAGTTGAGGCTGGGACTATTCTTGGTTCTTGGTCCTTGGTTACTTGGTCCTCCAACATATTCCAACTGGAATTTAAACTGGAGGTGGTGAAGGGAGGGGTTTAGCCAGAGAGGGTTATTGGGAAGAAAGTGCCACTTTAAATTTAGTTGCATCTGGCTGGGCAACCGTGGTTTGGTGGCGATTATTCCATGCTTTAATAGTGCGTGGGAAGAACGAATTGCTGTACACATCTGTCTTTGTGGCTGGGACCACAAATTGGATCGAATGCCCTCGTCTGCTCATAATTGGTTTGGGGTTGCAACATTTAAGAAACAATTAGGCCAGTACATGGATAGGATAGGTTTAGAGGGAGATGAGCCAACGCAGGCAGGTGTGACTAGTATAGATGGGGCATGCTGGTTGGCGTGAGCATGTTGGGCCGAAGGGCCTGTTTCCACACAGTATGACTCTATGACTAAAACAAAAAGCTTTCCACTGTACCTCGGTACACGAGAAAATAATAATAATGATACAGAAGATTGCGGAGAGTCGGCATGTCAAAGAGGACTCTCTCGAACTTCTACAGGTGCACAGTAGAGAGCTTGCTGGCCGGTTGCATCGTGGCTTGGTTCGGCAACTGGAGCGCCCAAGAGCGAAAAAGAATGCAGAAAGTTGTGACCACTGCCCAGTCCATCATCGGCTCTGACCTCCCCACCATCGAGGGGATCTATCGCAGTCGCTGACTGAAAAAGGCGGCCAACATCATCAAGGACCCACACCATCCTGGCCACACACTCATCTCTCCGCTACCTCAGGTAGAAGGTACAGGAGCCTGAAATCTGCAACATCCAGGTTCAGGAACAGCTACTTCCCCACAGCCATCAGACTATTAAACTCGCCATCAAACAAACTCTGAACTATAACAGCCTATTGCATTTTATCTGTTTATTTATGTGTATATATATGTATATGGTCTATGCTATATAGACGCACTGAACTGTTCTGTATTTATGCCTACTATACCCTGTTGTGCTGCAGCAAGCAAGAATTTCATTGTCCTATCTGGGACACATGACAATAGCCTCTCTTGACTTGACTTGAACTAAAGTAAACTAAATTAATCCAATCCTAACCAATCCAAACCAAACTAAACCAAACTAAGTTAAACTAAACTATAGGAGCACATACAGCAGAAGGACTACAGCACCTCAAGATATGGGCAATAAATTCTGCTCTTGCCATTGATTATCTGCTTAGAAAAGCAGAGTATTAAAAAAAACATGCAAATTATAACCTCTAATTCAAGGAAGGTTTAGTATCGTTTAGAGAGGAGGGAGAATTAGAAGTCAAAAGGAAAGTCATTCGCACATGGGTTTGAACTTCATCTCACCCCGCTGCCAACGAAGTTCAGATATAGTGTTGATTTCATTGTAATGCGTGGACCTTGTGCAATTTACACCCAAATCCAACAAACGTCGCTGACTCTTGAGAATGGGCAAAACATACAGCTTGAATGCCAATAAAGAGAGAAAATAAGCTTGGAATTGCCTGCCGTCTGCTAAAATGCACTGGCACAATTCAATTGTCAAGCTTCAAATAAGGATGAGGAACCCTAGTCAATTTCACAAGGTTGAACAGGAGGGGAAAACAGACTCCGTTTGATGAATATTTAATGTACATCTGTCTGCGACTGATTGCAGTCTGGCTCTATGAATAAAATTTGCCTGTGAGGGGTCCTACCAGACTCTGAGTCACTGCATTAGTGTTTTGTTTAGTTTAGTTTGGTTTAGTTTAGAGATATAGCAACGGATAGATCTATCCTACACACTAGGGACAATTTTAATGTCTAATGTTTTATGTGTCATTCCTAACTGTCACTGCATGTCATGTTGTCACTTGCGGCTGGAGCATCAAGGCAAATTCCTTGTATGTGAATATTTGGCCAATAAACTTATGCATTCATTCATTCATTTAGACTTTAGAGACAGAGCGAGAATACAGGCCCTTTGGCCCAACGGGTCTGCGCCGATCGGCAGTCCCTGCACATTAACACTATCCGACACATACAGGTTGCAAAAAGGAAATTTTGCAAGTTGTCTGCATGCACAGTATATCAGCCTCCTTCGGGGTCTGAAGAAGGGTTTCGGCCCGAAACGTTGCCTATTTCCTTCGCTCCGTAAATGCTGCTGCAACCCGCTGAGTTTCTCCAGCACTTTTGTCTACCTTCGATTTTCCAGCATCTGCAGTTCCTTCTTAAATACCAGCAAGTCCTGCTCCCTTCGAACTGATCCGTGATTCTGACGGGGAACCAAGAAAGGATACAAATTAGACCGTGCTTTTACTGACCTATGCAACCCATTTTGATGAAGTGTAAAAGGTGAATAAAGAGCAGGAATCGAATCAAAACCATAGGTGAACCTACAAACCACTTTTGATTTGATACCTAACTTTTATTTATCTTTCAGCACCAGGAGACCCGGGTTCGATCCTGACTATGGGCGCTGTCTGTACGGAGTTTGTACATTCTCCCCATGACCGCGTGGGCTTTCTCCCGGAGCTCCGGTTTCCTCCCATATTCCAGAGACGTGCAGGTTTTGTAGGTTGTTTAAGGAGGAACTGCAGATGCTGGAAAATCGAAGGTAGACAAAAATGCTGGAGAAGCTCAGCGGGTGCAGCAACATCTATGGAGCGAAGGAAATAGGCAACGTTTCGGGCCGAAACCCTTCTTCAGGTTTTGTAGGTTAATTGGCTTCAGTAAAACTGCCCCTCGTGTGTAGGATAGAACTAGAGTATGGGTCGGCATGGGCTCGGTGGGCTGAAGGGTCTGTTTCCGCGTTGTATCGCCAAACTAAAACTAAACTTTTATATTCATCAAAATGGATTCCATAGGACAGAAAAAAAACACGATCTGATTCCTTGTTTCTACAGCTAATTTGCAAGTGTGATTTTCCTCCTTTGTTCCAAAAACATGTTGATTTGGAATGTCGGAGGAAACTGGAGCATCTGAATGAACAGCATGCAGTCACAGGGAGGACTTGGAAACTCCACACAGACATAACATGCAAACTCCGTACAGACACCAACAAAGGTCAGGATTGAACCTGGGTCACTATTAGCCGAGCCACTGTGCTGGCACTCCTGCCCTTGGTTCCTGCAAGCCAATTTTATCCCATGTACTGAGACAGATTTGTGTAGCTACGGTCCCTGCTTACAATCAATTACTTTGAAATGTGGCGAAATGTGTTTTATAGGTGAAGGAATTGTTCCGTTTGTACAGCCAGCGTGCCTTCTGGCAGCGAATGAAGGAAAGGTTGTCCAGGACAATAAGCGATTTGCTTTCTTCAATGCCCAAAGTAACCACGGAATGATTAATGCTTCAGGCAAAGTCAAGATCCCTTAGGCATACAAAGCTGTACCGTGGTGCCATCGTGAACCACGGGCGCAGAATACGTACAAACAATATCTTCAACACACTCGCAGAGCCCACTGCTGAAAGGTTCTTCAACTTGAAAAAACACACAATCGGAAAATAATCGCTGCTAATGCATTCTCTAAATCCCACGGGTCGTAGAATCATGCAGAATGGAAATAGGCCATTTGGCCCATCGAACCGGCACCGACCATCTATCATCCGCTTACACAAAACCTACACTGACCTCGTTTCCTTCTTACCATATTCCCATTAACTCTGCCCCAGAAGGCAGTGGAGGCCAATTCACTGGATGTTTTCAAGCGAGAGTTAGATAGAGCTCTTAGGGCTAACGGAATCAAGGGATTTGGGGAGAAAGCAGGAACGGGGTTCTGATTTTGGATGATCAGCCATGCTCATATTGAATGGTCATGGCTGGCTCGAAGGGCCGAATGGCCTACTCCTGCACCTATTTTCTATGTTTCTATGATTCTCAGCTGGGTGATGTTCATAAGTTATAGGAGCTAGACAAAAATGAGGCAGCATCTATGGAGCGAAGGAATAGGTGAAGTTTCGGGTCACATTGAATGGCCTACTCCTGCACCTATTGTCTATTGTCTATTGACCTAACTATGCCTCTCATAGAGCATCAAACAGTACATCACAGGAACAGGCCCTTTGGCCCACAAAGTCTCTGCTGACCATGATGCCAATTTAAACTGCACATCTGCCTTCACATAGCCTATATCTGTTAATTGGTCTGAAGAAGGTTCTCGACACAAAAGTTCACCTATACCTTTTCTCAGGAGACGCTGCCTGACCCGCTGAGTTACTCCAGTTCTTTGTGTCTACCATCTACCTCATTGGAGATCGTCGGACTATCTTTGATCGGACTTTACTCGCTTTGTCTCTCGCAATAAACTGTTATTTCCTTATCTTGCAGTTTGAGGAAGAGTCCTGACCTGAAGCGTCACTTATCCTTGTTCTCCAGGGACATTGCCAGACCTGCTAAGTTACTCCACCATTTTGTGTCCTTCCCTTTGCAACAAGTTTGCAGGTATTTGCGAAAATAAAAGTGAACTGGATGACCATTGATTATTTCAATAGACAATAGACAATAGACAATAGGTGCAGGAGTAGGTCATTTGGCCCTTTGAGCCAGCACCGCCATTCAATGTGATCATGGCTGATCATCCCCAATCAGTACCCCGTCCCTGCCTTCTCCCCATATCCCCTGACTCCGCTATTTTTAAGAGCCCTATCTAGCTCTCTCTTGAAAGCATCCAGAGAACCTGCCTCCACCGCCCTCTGAGGCAGAGAATGACCAAGTACTGAATGGCCTCGAACTGTGCTAGATCATCATATGAAGTTGTGGCAGTCCAGGTGATGAACCCGGCTGGGAAACACACACCATTATGTTTTGTGTGCACTGTCGTTTTTAAGAGATCTACCTACACACACTGGTGGACAATTTGCAATTTTAGCCAAGCCAATTAACCTCCAAATCTTTGGCTTGTGTGGGAAAACTGGAGCACCCAGGGAAACCCACGCAGGTCACGGGGAGAACGTACAAACTGCGTGCAGAGAGAACCACAATCAGGATCGAACCGGGATGTCTGGCGCTGAGAGGCAGCGACTCTACGCACTGTTCTCAGCAACTACCACTGCTAATTGGCCAACAGAATCTGATAAGCGATCAGTTTGTAATTAATCTCCATAATGTAGATTGCTGGCACCCAGGAGAACATAGCCTGACTTGTCGAGAACAGTTCCAGAGGCAGCTCCATTACAATTGACTCGCGATGATCAGAGATCCCTCTATGAAAGCAGACGCCAACCTCTCTCTCCTACCCTGCGCACATAACTAAGGGTACTTAGCAATACTCAGCTGCATTCATTTTCTAACCACTTGCCTTTAGCGGACCGAGAAAAACCATTGAAAGCGCAATCTTTTAATTTTATCATTTTCGTCCACTATTGAATTATTAATAAACAATATATAAATTTCATCTCGTGCTTGAATACGTTTAGGATGCAGGATTGCTATTAGGCTAAATTACCATTAAATCCATGATGCTTTCAACGCATGAATTTTTTATCGGGAATTCAAAAACTCGAACAAATTTGTCACGGGGGAAGGCGGTAAGCAAACTTCATAATCTATGGCCAGAGGGTTATTAACATTTCACGGTGATCTGTATGTGACTGCAACCACGGAGTACAGTTAACATATAATTCACGGCAGACGCATTCAAAGCAAATTTGGCTTCAAACAATCTGAATCAATAGAATTGACTTAATAAAAGCAATCACGTCAGCCCTGCTCACATTTAACTGGGCAGCAGGCAGGCACTGCAAATACTTCACTGTCAAACCGGGCCTGCTTTGCACAGTGGCCAGATATTCACCACGTCCTAAGCATTTTTAGTTCCCCCTCCCCAATCTTTGCGCATCCCCCAAGCCTTTCCACTCGTCACTTTAATTTCATGTTTTATCATTAATGTCTTATTATTATTATTAATGTTTAGTGTTTTCTGAGTCATTTGTAACTGTCACTGTATGTCTTGTGGGCGGAGCACCAAAGCAAATTCCTTGTATGTGAATACTTGGCCAATAAACCTACTTACTTATGTTTCATGTATTTTGTGTTTTTAAGACTGTTGGCCGATCAATTCCCCTCCTGGGATAAATGAACTTCTATCGCATCGTATCGTAGTTTAGTTTAGAGATACAGGGTGGAAACAGGCCTGTCCGCACCGAGCAGCGATCCCCGCACGTTAGCACTATCCTACACGCAGTCGGGACGATTTTACATTTTATACCAAGCCAATTAACCCACACACCTGTACGTCTTTGGAGTGTGGGGGGAAATGAAGATCTTGGAAAAATCTGGGCGACACGGTGACACAGCAGGTAGAGTTACTGCCTTATAGCGTTTGCAGCGCCAGAGACCCGGGTTCGATCCCGACTACAGGTGTTTGTCTGTACGGAGCTTGTACCTTCTCCCCGTGCACAGCGTGAGTTTTCGCCGAGATCTTCGGGCAAGAGTCAGTATACAACTATTTTTAAAATCCTTTAATGCAGAGCGGGAAAAATCCAAATGGTTCCCCTCACCACAAATCTTGTTCAGAATGGAAGCATTTAGCAGCTGACAATGGGTGGTTGGAAACAGAATAAACTCTTTCAACTCTGCCCATTTAACACAGCCTCTCAAGGGAAGGGAAGCATGGATTAGCATAGGACAGCAATGGTGGCACGGTGGCGCAGCGGTAGAGTTGCTGCCTTACAGCGCCGGAGACCCGGGTTCGATCCTGATTACGGGTGCTGTCTGTACGGAGTTTGTACGTTCTCCCAGTAACCTGCGTGGGCTTTCTCCGGGATCTCTGGTTTCCTCCCACACTCCAAAGACTACAGGTTTATAGGCTGATTGGCTTTGTACAAATGTAAATTGTCCCAGTGTGTAGGATAGTGTTAGTGTGTGGGGAACGCTGGTCGGTGCGGACTCGGGGGTCCGAAGGGCCAGTTTCCGCGCTGTATCTCTAAACTAAACTAAGATATGAAGTAAAGATCCCTCTGAGCTGCCTCATCAAACACTCCCGTGCTGAGAACAGCACTGGTCGAGATACAAAGTAAAGATTTCTCGGGTAGACAGTGTGTAGGAGGGAACTGCAGGCGCTGGTTTACACTGAAGATAGACACAAAATGCTGGAGTGACTCAGCGGGCCTGGCAGCATCTCTGGATTGAAGGAAAGCGATGTTTCGGGTCAAGACCCTTCTTCAGACAGAGTCAGGGGAGGGTGAGACACGGATATATGGAAGAGTAAGGTGTGGAAACGAGACATCAAAGGAGACGAAGCACTGGGGGTTAGATGTAGATAGATGTCTGTATTATCCCATTTAAGGGCAGGAACAGCATGAATGACTTGCAGAGTGAAGTTCCTTTCTAAACCATCTCCAAAGCATATTTAATCTTCATTTCTGCAAAGCAGCCTCAGTTAGTGGCGTTTCATTTTCTGCAGCTGCCTAGTGACGCCAATTTTCATCCGACTCGATAATTAATCATGAAATACATCGAGAGGCTTGGAGGCTCAGTTCTAATGAGATCAATTATTGGAAGCTGAGAATATTAAAACATATAGATTCATCATTCCTCGATTTCAGAACAGTCTGATCCAAGTCTGTTATCTTTTCAGGGCAGCTTGTATTACCAGACAATCATCTTTCTCGTATCCATGCCGTATATAAATAATACATTTTAAATCAAAAAAATTAATTACCAAGAAGTCCACGAGTCAGACATTTCATTAAGCCATGTTCCCACATGCTGTTCTATTCTGATGCTATCAAGGGAAACACAGCTGGGTTCACACAATAGGAACAAACAATCTGCGTGCTTTGAACAAGCAAAGTTTAGCATCAGCAAATCACTGCGTCCTCATTTATCTCTCCCCACTTGGTTGCATCATTGAATCTGAGTGGAGCTCTACCCTAATACTAATGTTGGCTCTGCCAGCCATATTCTGCCAATTTTTCCTGGCGACATGAGCCTTAGGGCTAACGGAGTCAAGGGGCATGGGGAAAGCAGCAGGAACGGGGACCTGATTTTGGACGATCAGCCATGATCATGTTGAATGGCGGTGCTGGGTCGAAGGGCCGAATGGCCTGCTCCTGCACCTATTGTCTATGTTTCTATGATTGTATGCTGTGCGAAAGAAAGAGGAAAGCTAAGGAATTACTAAAGCCCCTGTCCCACTTTCCCGAGTCACCATGAATTCTCCCGAGTTTTCCCCTTGATTCAAACTCGGAGATGCCACCCATAGGTACTCGGGGCTATTTTTTTTACTTGTGGACATTTTTCAACATGCTGAACAAAAGTCCTGCCTTACCTGATGCCCTGATTCCTACGGCTGACATTACGAGCCGCTACGAAATATCTACGGACTCCTATGGCCTCCAACGGACTTGCTACGGACTCCGACGGACTCACTACGGACATTCTCCGAGTCAAGGGGAAAACTCGGGAGAAGCCGTGAGTAACTCGGGAAAGTGGGACAGGGGCTTTACTTACGAAACACTGATGATGGCTATGATTTCAGGTACTTCTTAAATTTTAGGAATGGTAAAAGACGGGGAAGATTGCAACCTTCACGTGGCCCGCCCTGTTTCGACTAATGCAATCAACTCGACGTGCACACAACGGAAGATCAAATAGAACAAGTTGTCCAACAACTTTAGGCCGTGCGCGCCACACGGAAGAAGCAGAAGAATGGTAAAAGATGAGGCAGCCTGATGCTAGTGAACAGCATGTGTAGGAGGGAACTGCAGACGCTGGTTTACATCGAAGGTAGACACAAAATGCTGGGGTAACTCAGCGGGACAGGCAGCATCTCTGGAGAAAAGGGATAAATGATGTTTCTGGTCAAAACCCTTCAACAGACCAGTGACCACGCTGGTTATACCTGTGGAATCTCTGTGCTCAAAGCCTTAATGAAATGTGGGTCCTTGCTTACTTGATTCCCCAGTGTTTGCTTGGGTGTACACTGTGTGTGTGTGTGTGTGTGTGTGTGTGTGTGTGTGTGTGTGTGTGTGTGTGTGTGTGTGCGTGTTTGTGTGTGTGTGTGTGTGCGTGTGTGTGTGTGTGTGTGTGTGTGTGTGTTATGTGTGTGTGTGTGTGTTTTTATGTGTGTGTGTGTGTGTGTGTGTGTGTGTGTGTTTTATATGTGTGTGTGTGTGTGTGTGTGTGTGTGTGTGTGTGTGTGCGTGTGTGTGTGTGGTGTGTTTTTATGTGTGTGTGTTTTTGTGTATGTGGTGTGTGTGTTTTTATGTGTGTGTGTGTGTGTGTTTTTATGTGTGCGTTGTGTTTTTATGTGTGTGTGTGTGTGTGTGTGTGTGTGTGTGTGTGTGTGTGTGTGTGTGCGTGTGTGTGTGTGTGTGTGCGACTTTCTGTCTATGTGCATATGTGTGTTTGTATGTATTGGGCCAGGTCGGGGGGGAGTTCCCCCGATACAGGTATCATGTAATACCATACAGGTACCATGTACATGCCACATGGTGGATAGTCGGCGACTAAACCGCCTTCCCATATGGTTTGCCAGGTGAGGAGGGGGCTGTGGACCCCCAGCAGGACCAAAAGCAAGACCTGTCAAAGGGCGGATGAGCTTCTAGCGAGCCAACGGCCATCCACACTTCAGTAGAAGTTGCGATCACTGTCGTACATAGCACTGTAAGGAATGATGATTCCACCATTCCACGATTCAATCATGTCTGATCTATCTCTCCCTCCTAACCCCATTCTCCTGCCTTCTTCCCATAAGCTCTGACACCTGTACTAATTAAGAATCTATCTATCTCTGCCTTAAAATGATCCACTGACTTTGCCTCCATAGCCTTCTGTGGCAAAGAATTCCACAGATTCACCACCGTATGACTAAATAAATGTCTCCTCATCTCATTCATAAAAGAACATCCTTTAATTCTGAAGCTGTGGCCTCTAGTCCTTGACTCTCCCTCGAGTGGAAACATCCCCTCCACATCCTCTCTATCCAGGCCTTTCGCTATTCTGTACATTTCAATGTGGACGTATGCAATGAGATGTATGGCACGAGCTGCCAGAAAGGAGGCAGTTGAGGCCGGGATGGGGACAGGTACATGGATAGGAAAAGTTTGGAGGGATATGGGCCAAATGCAGGCAGGTGAAATCTTCCGTTTGAAAAGGAGGGTAACATGTCGATTCGGAGAAACAAATGATCACTGGACTTTAACATCAGTCCCGTTCAAAGATGCCTTTTACTGAGAAAACACAGTTATTAAAATGCCACAAGCCTTTTTAATATCAGCATGGGAATGAACTGGTGATTCATATGAAGCATTTTCTTGGAGATCAAGATTAACTCTTCATGGTTGACCAATGCCAGATCTTTTTCATCGTGAAGAAGAATTTAACGATGTTCTCATCTCTCCTAAGCTACTGGACTTTATCTTGCACTAAATGCTATTCCCTTATCATGTATCTGCACACTGCCAATGGCTCGATTGTAATCATGTATTGTCATTACGCTGGCTGGTTAGCACGCAACAAAAACCTTCCACTGTACCTCCATACACGCAACAATAAACTAAACCGTACCTATGTCTGCAGGGGATTAACAATGTCATATCATACACTATATTCTGGTAAGGCAGAGTTTGCGTCAATGATCAGAACTAGATCCACCAATGCTTATAAAGGGTGAATGGATGGGTTATATACATTGAACAAGCGAAAAGCTATTTGCATTTAGTAGCAGCAAAGAAAAGTTCGAAGCAAGTGCTGCTTTTCTGGTCACAAATTAAATTCAACAGAAAGCAAGTCCTCTTGGAAGCACTCAGAATATTCATCACGTTGTCTTATTGCATCTATGTACAGTAAATAATATCCAAGTGAAACATTGTGAAGTTAATAAGGAGATTGAAGGTAGACAAAAGTGCTGGGGAAACTCAGCGGGTGCAACAGCATCTATGGAGCGAAGGAAATAGGCAACGTTTCTTCAGACAGAATTAAGCAGATTGCATTTTTTCCTGAAGTAATTAGGAATTTGCACATGTTGTGTGTGTGTGTGTCACAGAAGCACGCTGAAGACTTCACCTCCTGGTGGATCAATTCTTGGCACAAGAGATATTACTGGTTAAAATGAAAGAAAACATTAAGATTCAGACAAAAATAAAAACGCTGCATAAGGTACAAAAAGTTAGAAGATTAGAAGTTTTTCTTCAGAAAGTGCCGTCCTTTGAGGAGTTCCTATTGCACAAACCTTTCCGTCATTTTACCCAGTTCAGTTTCAGTTCAGTTTATCGTCACGTGTACTGAGGTTCGACGAAAAGCTTTTGTTGCGTGCTATCCTGTCAGCAGAAAGACAATTACATGATTACAATCGAGCAGTGCGCAGGTGTACAGGTATATGATATGGGAATAACCTCCCAGGACATAGGAGCAGAAATAGGCCATTCAGCCCATGGCTGATCTATATTTCCCTCTTAACCTCATCCTCCCACCTTCTCCCCAGATTCATTTCATATTCCACCTTGATAGCTTACCTTAGTGGCATAAACATTGAATTCTCCAATTTTCGCTACCCAATCTACAAATAGACTGCTCGCCCCTCTTCTTCCCCCCCTCCTCCCATTTTACTCCCCCCCCCTTCCCCAAGGCTTACCTGGATTCTCACCCATTTCTCCCCTTTCCCCTTCCCCTGTCTCCTTCCGCCGATTCCTCTCCTCTGGCTTCACAATTCACCCCTCTTGTATCCTTCTCTCTCACTCTTGTCCTTTCTTCTTTAGCCTTCGTCCAACCGCCCACCTATGAAACTGCTCTCTCCTGTATCCACCTATCACTCCAGGCTTAGTCTGGCCCCCACCTTTCTCTCCCTCACTCCCACCCTCACCACAATCAGCCTGAAGGGTCCCAACCCGAAGAATATCACCTGTCCATGTTCCCTGGAGATGCTGCCTGACCCGCTGAGTTACTCCAACACTTTGTATCTACCTACGGTATAAACCTGCATCTGCAGTTCCTTGTGCCTTGATAGGAAAAGAGGGGGTGGAAATATCTCCGAGCATCAGTCAAAATTCAAGACAGAGATCGATTCAGATTTGTAATGGCCTTCACAGAGATGAGATGACAACCAGCCGCTGGAGAATTATGTGAGAGATGAAATATGTGAGAGTCCCCGTGAGCTAGTTCTGCATCAGGAATGTAAGACGCATCTGCCAAATTTAGTCCGACACTATCAGTGCACAAACTGACTGGGTTCTGCAGCAATGCTGCAACTCCGATTCCCCTAAAGACGTTCCAAAAACCTTAATGCCTTCCCACGCTTGCCACAGTTGTCACGGCACTGAATGCTGTGATTATTAGATAGAGGATTACACCATATTCCATCGGGATGCGTGAGACTTGTGTAAAGAACACTGCTTAGCTGGAAAGCCGAACATTAAGAAACACTTCCCACTTCTTGTATCCCTCGTTTGGTTTCTTTCTCTCTCTCCATGGCCGTCCGAAGGGGGGGTGCATTGGGTGCGGTCGCACCCCCCACCCCCCTTTTCCACCCAAAGTCAGAAAAAATCCCGAGGAAATTTGGAGCGCAATCAGCGTTTCCACTTTGACGGAAATTACCTGAAATTCCGGATCCGGCACCTCATTCGGAACCTCATCTATTGCATCCGCTGCTCTAGATGTCTGCTGCTCTACATTGGTGAGACCAAGCGCAGGCTTGGCGATCACTTCGCCGAACACCTCCGCTCGGTTTGCAATAACCAACCTGATCTCCCAAGGTCGATGGCTGTTGGGTAGGAGCTGAAGAAGGGTCTCGACCCGAAACGTCACCCATTCCTTCTCTCCAGAGATGCTGCCTGCCCCGCGGTGTTACTCCAGCATTTTATGTCTATCTCTGAGTTTAAAAACCCCCAGCATCTTCAGTTCTTTCCTGCAGAGCTTATTTAGTTTAGTTTTGAGATACAACATGGAATCAGGCCCTTCGGCCCACCAAGTCCGTGCCGACCAGGGCCCCCTGCACACTACCACTATCCCACACACACTAGCGACAATTTACAATTATACCAAGCCAATTAACCTACGTCTTTGGAGTTTGGGAGGAAACTGGGGGGAGAGGGGGGAGAGAGAGGCCGGGGGAGGGAAGAGAGGGCCGGGGGGAAGAGGGGGGGGGGGAGAGAGGATGGGGGAAAAGAGATGGGGGAGAGGAGGGAGGAGGGTAGGAGGAGAGGAAGATGGGGGGGAGGAGTAGGGGTGAGGAGTAGGGGGGAAGGAGTAGGGGGAGGAGGAGGGGGGGAGAGAAGAGGGGAGGAAGATGAGATGGGGAGAGGATGGAGGGGGGGAGGAGGAGAGGAAGAGGGGGAGAGGAGTAGGAGGGAGAGGAGCGTGGGAGGGGGGGGGGGGGTACAGGAGGATGGGAGGGGAGCCTAGAGCAGTGGGGGAGAACGAGCAGCGGGGGGAGCAGCGTGGAGCGAGCAGACGGTGGGGAGGGGGAGCAGCGGGAAGCGAGCAGCGGGGGGGGGAGCTGCGGGGAGCGGCATCACTCGCAGCGCGAGCAAGACAACGCAGACCCATTGTGACGTCATCAGCGAAAGAGTCGTTTTTATTTCAATGTTTTCTCGGACTCTTGAACATTTTCATGAATAACTCGAGAAATAAAGCATGACTCCACGGAAAAAATCTCTACCGGAATATGTAAATATTTTACTGTTACCGCGTCATGTTTTCGAGAAGATGCAATTATACACACACACACATACATCCAAGATCAGAGTTTTATAAGTATAGAGATGTTATTAAATCTTTTTATATGTTATTGAATCAAAATCAAGAATTATAAATTCACATTTCAAAAATGGTTTCACAATTCAGTAGTACTGATTTTGTACCATTATTTGAGTACATGAGGTTGCATGCAAAATACTGTTTTTCAAAAATCCAGTTTCTGTGTAGTACATTCTATTGCATTTATATGAGAAATAGAAACATAGAAACATAGAAACATAGCAAATAGGTGCAGGAGTAGGCCATTCGGCCCTTCGAGCCTGCATCGCCATTCAATACGATCATGGCTGATCATCCAACTCAGTATCCCGTACCTTCTCTCCATACCCCCTGATCCCTTTAGCCACAAGGGCCACATCTAACTCCCTCTTAAATATAGCCAATGAACTGGCCTCAACTACTTTCTGTGGCAGAGAATTCCACAGACTCACCACTCTCTGTGACCCCTTGTTCTGGAGTTCCCCAACATCGGGAACAATATTCAAATACCGATTTCCCCAACAAAATACTGACTTTCAGCCATCAAAATACGGAAATGCTCCGTGAAACCTGGCAGCTCTGCAATTATTCACAATCACATTATGTTAGAGAATTCAAAATGTGATTTATGATCTTGTTTATGAGTCATCTTGGAACTAGAATTTGTTATAATAGTATGGCAGTAAAATAGGTTAGTTTGAAAACGATCATAGTAAAGCGATAATCTAAATGCACCATTTAGTTTGACTTCACTTTTCATGATGGAAATTGAAGTCGAACTAAATGTTGTATTCACATCACTATTCCATGTTGAAATTGATGTGATGTGAAGTTATTAGGTCAGGAGGACCATTAAAGGTGCACAGCACACACTAACACAGTCTAACAGTAACAGGCAATCAAATCAAAACACAAAACATTTTCTAAAAAAAGGTTTTCTTTACTGCAAAAACTTACAGTATTTTATTAGCAGTTTTTCATGCTCCTTTATGTCATTTTACATAACATTTTACAACAGTACTTGATTATTAAAACAAGGACAACTTCAATTCTTGATTTAAAACAATGTATACAACAATGAGCCCAATCATCCCATTCCACCCACTCATTACTCTTGACTCAACCAAAATTATTTCTGAAATATTGGTCATAAATGTGATGCAATAAAACTCCAAAATAAGGCTCAGAATGCAACATAATGCAACATTATTTCACATAAAATATTTGTAATCTTGTCATGCCACCCCCCTTTTTGAAAAGCTTCGTACAGGCCTGCTCTCCCTCTCTCCCTCTCCCTCTCCCTCTTCCACTCTCACTCTCACTCTCACTCTCACTCTCACTCTCACTCTCACTCTCACTCTCACTCTCACTCTCTCTCTCTCTCTCTCTCTCTCTCTCTCTGTCGCTATCTCTCTTCCCTTCTTTTCTACCTCTCCTCCCTGCATCTTTCCTGCATCTAGGCTGTCCAATCCCTTAAGAATTATATATGTTTCTATAAGATACCCTCTCATCCTTCTAAATTCCGGTGAATATAAGTCTATACATTCTTTCATCATATGTCAGTCTCGCCATCCCGGGAATTAACCTGGCGAACCTAACTTATGCATGGTGAACATATCCTTGTGTATTGTATTCGGATGATTGGATTATCTCACACTTACAGTTCATGGCAGTGAATCAAGCTAAATTATTAATGAATGATGAATCCAGAAAGGATTTCAATTTGTTCTTGTTTTCTTGCGTGTTTTTGTGACTTCACTGTTGCATATTTCAACATGATCTCTTTTAACCAACAAAATAGACAATGGATACCACGCTTGAAAGGTTTGCATCTTTCATTCATTGCGGGCATCTGGGAATCCTTTGAACTACCCGATCAATGTATTTTAACTTTATTCGTTTTCTGGCTTCTGCTCAAAAATGACCTTTGTATTGGTTCATTGATTTAACTGTTTCTCTTGACGTGAGTATTTCAGGCAAGATAATCCCATGTCCAGTAGCCCTTAGTCTGTAGTGCTGGCCCATCTTCCTGTTGATGCAATGGGCCAAGTTTGTTGCTGGCAACATTGGTTTGGTGATCTGTTGCTCTGTGTAAAAGCTTTGTCACATAAATCAGCTTTAAACTTTGCCCCGCTCAACATAATGTCAGAAACCTTTAAGAGAGCATCCCTCAGCCTCTGAGGTTCCACTGTGAATATCCACAGCGTATCCAATCTTTTAACTACCATTTTCCATTCCAGGCAACATGTTAAGGCCGAAGATAACCACAAGGTGCTGGAGTAACTCAGCGGGTCAGGTAGCATCTCTGGAGATAAAGAGATGGCCGCCGGTCGCCTACGCCCTCCATATGAAGGAGCCTGGCAGCACGCTCCATCCGGCTGAGCCCATAAATCTGGAGCAGGGGCTCCTAAAGGCCGAGGTATTTCTCGGTGGCCAGGGGGTCTGCGAGGAACTGTGTGACCTCTCCGGCCGTGTCCTGGTCGAGGGCCCCCACCAGGTAGTAGTAGTGGGTGTCATCTGCTGTAATGCCCCACAGCTGGAATTAGGCCTCTGCCTACTGAAACCAGACGTGAGGCCGGGCGGTTCGGAAGGTAGGTAACTTCACGGAGACCGCGTCCAGAGACAGGGCCCGGTCGGCCTGTGAGGTGGACGGACAGGCGCTTCTGTCTTTTGCTTCCATCGTGACAATAATGGAGCATCAGGATCACCAATGTAGCGCGACGATAATCCCGAAATGAAGGCGAGGAGCCAGGTGTTTCAGGAGGTGTTTTAATCGCTGTCCTTCTCCTGACCAGAACAGTCTGCAAGAGGAAGATCAAAGATCCTATAGCGGAGCAAGATGGACCACTCCTGCTAAATGCAATGGGCTGACGTGTAGTACGCAACGGAGCGGAACATGGGCCTTTTTTTCATCCATTTCCGTAACCGGACCCGACCCGATTCGCAGTGTAATCAACGTTGCGGGGGAACAGCTTGTGTTAATAAATTATAATTCTGAAAATGAAGAGAAGATTTTTACCAAATAACTTTGATCTTTACGATAATGTTTCCATAACCGGCTTCCGTCTCCGCACTAGTTATCTTTGCTAGAGCAGGGTGGAAAGGGAAGGCTTCTTTTGCTCTAAGGGTGGAACAGTTGTGCAACGGTAGAGTTACTGCCTTGCAGTACCAGAGATCTGGGTTCGGTCCCGACTACGGGTGCTGTCTGTATGGAGTTTGTACGTTCCCCCCGTGACCGCGTGGGTTTTCTCCGAGATCTTCGGTTTCCTCCCACGCTCCAAAGACTAGCAATGTTACAAAATGTTGAGATTTTAAAAATCAAGTCTGCAATTTATCCCGTCAGATAAAGCATAAAAATAAGTTTAATTTGATACCTAATTCACTTTCATATCTTCAGTATTAAAAAAGTTATGGCCATTTTCAAACTCAGAAATTAGCATCTTGTTCCCTATTGCTTTTCCATTGACTTAACACAAAAGCTGTGATCAAGGACAGTCAAAAGCCCATAACTTTCTTAAAAATTAAGAGAACTCAATGACATTTTCAGTTATTATAGATTGAAGCATTCTGAAACAAATATGAAACAATCTTACTTGGATGACCTGAAATTAAAGCATATAATTAGTTAGTTACCTAATTGTAGCTAATTCAATTACTAGATCTAAACATCTATCCATTTTGAAATTGCCTAAGTGTCCAAATAACATTCACACAATAATTCACAATATAACATGATTTTTAAATCTCACCTTCATGACTTTATAGGCCAATTGGAAGGAATTTAGTGTTTAATTCCCGTAAATTAATGGCCATTTAAATCAACGCGCGTGGGTTTTAGTGGAACGCGGTGGATTGGAACGTTGTGGTTTGCGGTGAATTTAACCCACAGTTGGCAGGAAAAACACTGCCGGTTCGTATATTTTTTTGTCCCCTTTTCGCAACATGAAAATTTGATTAAAGGCTTCCTAAGAAGCACGTTTATATGTAAAAATAAACTGTGTACCTTATTTTATCGCTTACGTAAAATCCTCCCGTTGTCGGCGCTCACGGCTTTAGAAGATGATTTTTTAATTACTCTAGCTAATAAATGATCTAGCGTAGTTTAAAAATACCTTCATAAAACAAATGTCGGAGTGATATCTCTTTAGCAACAAAATCCCCTGAGATGGATCGATTTTCCCCTTCTGGAGAAAAACAGCATTTTAAACCTGCCCCCCTCTGAAAGGCGCTGAAGTCGCGCACACGGGGAGTGGCAGAACTGCAGTGCCGCTCAAGGTAAGTTTTGTAACATACCTACAAAGACGTGCAGGTTTGTAGGTTAATTGGCTTGGTTTAAGCGTAAATTGTCCCGAGTGTGTGCAGGATGGTGTTGATGTGCGGGGACCGCTGCTCGGTGCGGACTCGATGGGCCGAAGGGCCTGTTTCCGCGCTGTATCTGTAAACTAAAGCTAAACAAAACTAGACAAGGCAGTTGTTGTGAGTGGGCGCAGACATCAAGCCCTTGCGGTAACTTGCAGTGGCTGCATTTGAGATCACAGTGGGTGGGCAAGGAAGTAATTAAAAATCTGACTTGTTCGCAGCTGTGTTGTCCTCTTGCTTCCAACACCACCCGTGCTAATTAAAGGCGATGAGGCTTTCCACCAAAATGCTGTTACTGTGTAATGTCAGACTCGGAGAATTTAAAGAGGTTTGTCAAGGAGAATGTCTTCCTCCCACTGTCAGACCCCCATGTGTGTGCCTGGGAACTGTAACGTTGTGTGGCAAACACAAGCTTTTTAAAGAGCAAAGTTTAAATGGATAGGCACAAAATGCTGGAGTAAAGGGCCTGTCCCACTTGGGCGAAGATTTGCGCGTCACGAAGATTTTGTACATCCCAAAATCCTGGGGCGCCAATGTCTACGTCACCACGCACCATGCGCGCGTTGTGCGTTGTGATGCGTAAATGATGTCGCGTAAATGACGTGCAAATTACGCCCAAGTGGGACAGGCCCTTAACTCAGCGGGTGAGGCAGCATTTCTGGAGAGAAGGAATGGGCGACGTTTCTAAGTTAGAGTTTCTAACTTCAGATAGCCCTTGTTTTCTCTCTCCATCCCCTTCCTCTTCCCAGTTCTCCCACCAGTCTTACTATCTCTGCCTACATCTATCTTTGTCCCGCCCCCAATCACCGACATCAGTCTGAAGAAGGGTCTTGACCCGAAACGTCGCCCATTCCATCTCTCCAGAGATGCTGCCTGTCCCGCTGAGTTACTCCAGCATTTTTTGTGTACCTTCAATTTAAACCAGCATCTGCAGTTCTTTCTTATACATTTTATCTGTTTGCTTTGCTGTTACCTTCTCCCAGTTAAAGGGTCTGTCCCACTGTACGAGCTAATTCAAGAGCTCTCCCGAGTTAAAAAAAAAATCAAACTCGTGGTAAGCACGTAGAATGTACGTAGCGGGTACGTCGGAGCTCGGGGACGTCTCTTAGCGGCTCCTAACGCTAACAGCAGGTACTCGGGAAACGCAGTAAGCTCGGGAAGACCACGAGAGCCCCGAGTACCTACGAGCGGCTATTATCGTAATTCTCCGAGTTCATATCAGAGGAAACTCGGGAGAACTCTTGAATTAGCTCGTACAGTGGGACAGCCCCTTCACAATAATCTATTCTACATTTGACAATCTCCATTCCCTTTATCCTGTTTTTTCCCATTCCTTCTCTACAGCGATGCCGTCTGACCCGCTGAGTTACACCAGGTTTTTGTGTCTTTCTTCGGTTTAAACCTGCCACAGGGTGGTGCCACCGTCGTGGCTGCCTCGCCAACAGTCTGTGTGTCCTTTCCGCAGTTTTTATTATTTTAAGTATGTTCTAAAAGTTTGTTTCAATGTTTCTTGGTTAGTTTATGTGGGGGGGGAAAGGGGGTATAGGGGGAAACTTTTTTTCAGTCACTTACCTCGATGGAGATATGATTTTCTCCGTGTCGCATCTCCGTCCCCCCCCTTGGCAGCCTAACAACGTGGAGCGGCACGGCCTTTCCTGGAGACCGGCCCGGAGCTTCAAGCAGTGGGGAAAACTTACCATCGCGGAGCCGGGAACCCTTTGCCAAGGATCACCAGAAGAAGAGCTCCAACCACGGGGCCTGTGGACTTTAACTTCTTACCGGAGACCGTGAAGCCCGCGGTCTCCGGTAAGAAGTGGCCGACTCGGGAGCTCCGTGCCGCGGAGTGTTCCGATCCATCCCGATGCCGGAGTTTCGATCATCCCAACGAGAGAGCTTGGGCATCAGACCGTCGGTAGCGACAAGTGCAAGGCCCGACCACGGGTGAACAAAGGAGGAAGGTGACAGAACTTTATTGCCTTCCATCACAGTGGGGAATGTTGGGATTGTTATTCCATGTTTATGTTACATTTATTTTATGTGTATTGTGTTCTTTTCACTTAGTATGGATGTATGGTAACTCAAATTTCACTGTACTTTAGCTGGTTAAGTGACAATAAACGCGAACTTAAACTTGAACATGCAGCTGCAGTTCCGTCCGACACATCAGGGGCTTTTAGATAGGCACATGGATATGCAGGGAATGGAGGAATATGGATTTTGTGCAGATGGATAAGTGATGAAGTGTTTAAGCAGGAACTGCAGATGCCAGAAAATCGAAGGTAGACAAATGTGCTGGAGAAACTCAGCAGGTGAGGCAGCATCTATGGAACGAAGGAAATAGGCAACGTTTCGGGCCGAAACCCTTCTTCAAACTTCGTCCCGAAACGTTGCCTATTTCCTTCGCTCCGTACATGCTGAGTTTCTCCAGCATTTTTGTCTACCTTGGATAAGTGATGACTTGGCAATATTGCTCAGTCCTGGGATGTTGCTTTGATCAGTGACCCAGTACTGACTGGTGAGGGGAAGACTTGCATTAACAGTAAACCTCCTTTAAACCGGAACACTCATAATTTTGGTGGTGCAGACAATCCGATTTTCCGTATTGCTGGATGTTATAACTCCTCCAACACACTTTTATTTTACACTATTTTAGCTAGAAAGAGAATGAACAGTTTGAAAGTTTGAATGTAGCAGAGGAAACAAGGATACTGCACGTTTTAAGGGAGTGCAGAGACCAGGGTCCAGGTGAGCAAAAGGGGAGGGCAGGTACAGGTGTGCAGTTTGTGAAAAGGAGTGCAGGTAATGGGAGCTCAGTGTGTGAAAGAGAACGTGCAGAGTGAAAGGAAGCATGAATCAATTCTCTTTGACAGGCAGTGGGCCGAGAGGAGAAAAGAGATGAACAGACCCTCTTGGTCAGAGTAGGGGAATCGCGAACCAGAAGACGTAGGTTTAAGGAGTCAAATTATGGAATGGGCTTAGTGATGAGTTGAAATTTTGTAGCTCTCTGTTGAGTTTCAAAAAAGCCTTAAAATGTAAAATAATTAAGGACTATAATGTAAAATGATTAAAATATAAAATACGTAAGGATTACAATTTTGAGTACATTTTATTTTTTTCTTTCCTTGGTAATGCTGATATTCTGGGCTATCTTATGGATTGTATAGGAGAGGCAAAAATAAGCTTTGTGGCTTCAGCCGATTCATTTTTTTGGTCATTGATGATGTGAACATTGTGTGAAATGGATACAGTGTTGGTTCATATTCACACAGATTGGAAAGTTTTTTGTTTTTTTAATGTATGACCGAAATAAACCATTCATTCATTCATTCAAAAAAAAAGGTGACGGGGGAAAATTGAATAGGAATCTGAGGGGTGACTTTTTCACACAACGGGTGGTGGGTGTATG
>CM069168.1:12171826-12306826 GCA_035221665.1 Okamejei kenojei
AGCAGCGCCCGCAGTTTCAAGGCAGCTGGCAGCCTGGTCCGTTGGCTGCTGCCCGGATCTAGCGGCTGGGGCGACAAGTAGCAGGGGCCGGCAACAGGAGCAGCAACGTCGGAAGGGGGAGAATTAGCAGCGGGTACAGAGGCTGCAGCACCCAAGGGTGCACAAGTAAGTACACCAGCAGCACCCAAGGGTGCACAAGTAACCACACCAGCAGCACTCCTGGAAGGACCAGTCGCCACGTCAGCAGCATCCCAGGCTGCACAAGTAACCACGCCAGCAGCGCCAAGAGAAGCAGCAGCAGGTCGCCCCAAGGAGCCGCTCAAGCGGCAGGTTGGTGAAGGCTGATTATGGCGCTCGCACTCCGACCTCAGCTGCCGCTTCTATCGAGCCTGCTCGGGCTTGGACAGTTTCTTCGAACACTGCGGACTCGAGCCTGAGGTGATCGAGAACCTGGCCAGGGAGAAGTTTGCCACCGGCGCAGCCTTCGAAAGCCTTGCCCTCATGTTTCGCAGCGTGAGAGGCCTGTCCCACTTGGGTGACATTTTCGGCCTGAAAAAATGTTGTTGAGTCGTGGTGACGCGGCCTGATGCGTAGCATGTACGCGGTGACTCCCTGTCGCCTCTGGATTTTGGAATGTTCAAAATCCAGGGGCGACATCTGGGTGTCTCATCATGTCAGGTGCCCTGTTACACGCTGACGTATGCTGCCCTGCGGGTGACGACCGGTTAGGGTTAGGGTTAAGGACCACAGATGTGCTCTAAAATATTCTTCCTTCAATGCATGGATTTTAAACATTAATATATTAAAATTAATACAATAAAATCAATTGTGCAAATGAAAAGATGTCTGTCCAGTTTTATTTACAGATGTATTGGTCCGCTTCCAGATCCAATCACCAGGGATTGATTTCAGCGACTGTAGACTGGCTTCCCTTATCCGGGGGGTGGGGGGTGCAGATGGCGGGGGGGGGGGGGAGGCTTGAAAATGGGTGGATTGAGGCAGGATGTCGGTTGGTGTTTGTTGGTTGGTAGTGGGTAAAAATTGTGAGGGGAGAGCGCGGGAGATGTCAGTGGAGGAATACGGGATGGATGGGGGGAATCAGTACAGGATGCAGTACATGTACACAGTACAATGTGGATCGGGGGGCTGTGCAGGATGAATCAGTGCAGGATGGAGCCAGGAGAATCAATGCGAGGTGGATAGGGAGATCAGTGCAGGATGAATAGATGGGGGGTTGTAGATGAAGAGGGGACCACAGGGGATGTCAGTGAGGACTGAATAGAGGTGGGAATGGGGAGGAGAGGAGAGGAGAGGTCGCAGGATAAGGGGGGGGGGGGGGTGGGTGTACAAGAGAGAGAGAGAGGGGAAGGGGCAGAGGAGGTGGTGAGGAAGGAAGGTCAGCGCTCCTCGGACAACACCGGCATCATCGCCCGCAGCCTAGGCCGTCCCTGTCCACTGCCAAGTCCACTTGGGACTCCTCGCCACCGTCTCCCCTCCTCCGCCAGCCAACAGGAAGGTGCGGGGCCGAGCGGTGCAGGTCCTTCAGACGGTAGTGGGGTGCCTCCCCCTTCTTTCCTCGCTCCCTCCCTCCTCCCAGCCTCGCCGTGCGGGACGGGCTGTTGTGAAAGCGGTTGTCGTCGTTGGCGGAGTGGCAAGCAGCGCCTGGTGTCGGGTCACGGCCGCTGCCAGGACTGGGTTCAGATTCAGTCCTTCCCGATTCCCGCCCGGTGACGGGAGAACGGTCTCCCCGTGCCGGCAGCGGACGGGACCCGCTGTGCGATGCTCCTACGCCACGGAAGGCGCCGATGGACCGGGCGGGCAAACAGCGCACCCCCTCCCCCGGAGAAACGGGAACTCTTTTTCCCAAACCATTCCGTTTTTTAATACCCCCGATATAAAACAAACGGATTCCCCCTCCCCGCAACGCAACGCAATATTTCACGGTCCCACTCACCCAAACTAGGCCCGGAGCGTCGAGGCGATGCATTGAAAATGGGTGATCTGATCCCGTCCACTGCGCACGCGCGGAGAGACGGCGCCCTTTTGCGTCGCTTCTGCGTCTTTGGCCACCAGCTTCCCCCCACTGCGCAGGCGCGGATGTTCGCAAATATTAAAAAAAAATCTTTGCTGGCAATTTTTTTTCTTCTGAGAAAAAAGGGGGGTGCGGTCGCACCCAACGCACCCCCCCCCCCCTTCGGACAGCCACACACAAAGACACAAACATACACTCGTACTTTGTTTAGTTTAGTTTAGTTTAGAGATACAGCACGGAAACGGGCCCTTCGGCCCACCGGGTCCGTGCCGACCAACGATCCCCGCACATTAACACTAATTTTTACATTTGCCAAGACAATTAACCTGTGCCTCTTTGGAATGTGGGAGGAAACCGAAGATCTCGGAGAAAACCCACGCAGGTCACGGAGAGAACGTGCAAACTCCGTACAGACAGCACCGGGTCTCCGGCGCTGCATTCGCTGTAAGGCAGCAACTCTAGCGCTGTGCCACCGTGACTGCCCCTTGTCTTGCTCTAAATATTATTCCCTTTATATCCTGTGATCTGTGGACAGCTGGATTGTAATCATGTGGTTCCTACCCATTACCCAAAAGCCAATTAACCTACAAACCTTCATGTCTTTGGAATGCGGGAGGAAACTCCAGCGCCCGGACGAAACCCACGCGGTCACAGGAGAACGTGCGAACACCACACAGTCAGCCCCCGCAGTCAGGATCGAACACGGGTCTCTGGTGCTTTAAGGAGGCAACTCTACCGCTTATAGACAAAAATGCTGGAGAAACTCAGCGGGTGCGGCAGCATCTATGGAGCGAAACGTTTCCTCTAACACTTCATCTTCATCATCAACTTGTCTGGCTGAATACCTCATGGAGACACATAGCTTGAAAATAAACCCTTCAGCCCACCTAATTTGCACTATCAAACGCCCACTTTATAATATTCCCATTGTAATTTTCCCACATTCCTATCAGCCACGATTTGCCTACACACTCGGGGCAATGTACAGCAACCAATTAACCCACCAGCCTGTAAGTCTTTGGATCGCGGGAGGAAACCGCAGATGAAGTCTACAGGATGACAAGGAGAACATGCAAAACTCCACACAGACGTCGCTGCTCCCGAGGTCAGGATCGAACCTGGGTCTCTGGCGCTGTCTGGCAGTGGCTCGACAGCGCTGCATCAGTTTCACCGCAGCTTCTGAAACACTGTCTCTCTCGCCGAGGGCAGTCACGCTGGCGCAGCGGCAGAGAGTCGCTGCCTTACGGCGAGTGCAGCGCCGGAGACCCGGGTTCGATCCCGACTACGGGCGCTGTCTGTACGGGGTTTGTACGTTCTCCCCGTGACCTGCGCGGGATTTCTCCGAGATCTTCGGTTTCCTCCCAAATTCCAAAGACGTACAGATTTGTAGGTTAATTGGCTTGATAAATGTGAAAATTATCTGGTATATAATTGTCCAACTTCCAGTATAGCCCCTGGCGGACTCTTCAGACTGATGACAACAAGGCCACTCTGCTGAGTCACAAATGACCTGCACTAATCATTGACCAAACTCGTGTCCAGATTATGTCTAGTAATTGCATTGAGCTGCGCTGGTGTGTGTATGCGGGGATAATTATGTGCTGTTCACTGCCCCATTATTTATTCATGTGAATTATTACTTTTCATTATTAATGCTAATTATTTTGACTTGTTGAACATCGCTGCAAGGAACTGAGAACATGTGTATGTGTGGCACCCTATCCGGCTGGTTGGTGGCTTGTCATCCACTTCCTTGCATTAAGTAAGTAAGTAAGTTTATTGGCCAAGTATTCACATACAAGGAATTTGCCTTGGTGCTCCGCCCACAAGTAACAACATGACATACAGTGACAGTTACGAATGACTCAGAAAACACTAAACATTACTAATAATAAAACATTAATGATAAAACACCATTGATCAAGCATGTGAACCAACAAAATACCAGTCAAAGGGAGGCTACAGATTTTTGGCTGTTGAGTAGAGCAACTACTCGTGGTTAAATCTTTAAATTTTCTTTTGTAACTTATGGCGGCGTGTCGTGAAGGACAGCACATCTCCAGACCCTGTGGCTGATCCCTGGTGGTCCAGCGTTCAGTTTGTCCCACCTACCCGCCCATCGTCTCCTCCAGCCTCCTAGATATCTGTGATAGACACAAAGTGCTGGAGTACAACTCAGCAGGTCAGGCAGCATCTCTGGAGAAAAAGGGTGGGCGGTGGGGTTGGGACCCTTCTTGGTTTTGGCGAGTTTAGAGATACAGCGTGGAAACAGGCCCGTCGGCTCACCGGGTCCGCATCGACCAGCGACCCCCGCATATCAACACTATCCCTCTCCCTCCCCATCTCTCTCTCTCTTCTCTGCCCCCTCTCTCTAACACCTCCCTCTCCCCTCTCCCTCTCATCCCCCTCTCTCTCCCCCCTCTCTACCTCCTCTCTCTCTTCCTCACTCTCTTTTTCTCCTCCTCGCTCTCTATCCCCATCCCTTCTCTCTCAACCCTCTCTCTCACATCTCTCCTTCCTCTCTCCCCCTCTCTCTCTTTCTTTCTCTCCTCTCTCTCTATCCCCCTCCCTCTCTCTCAGCCCTCTCTCACCTCTCTCCTTCCTCTCTACCCCTCACTCTCTTCCTCTCCTCTCATCTATCCCCGTCCCTCTCTTCACCCTCTCTCTCCGTCCCTCTCTTCACCCTCTCTCTGTCCCCCTCACTTTCTTTCTCTCCTCTCTCTCTATCCCTCTCCCTCTCTCTCAACCCTCTCTCTCACCTCTCTCCCCCTCTCTCTCACATCCCCCTACACACACTAGGGAAGTGGAGGTGTTGAACTAAAGCAAAACTTTCAGCCACTCTGGCAGGGGAAATGGGACCATCTCAGCGTTTGTATTTTCCCCGCAACGAGGTCGATACCTGCTCAATCAACAGAAAGAGAGACTAAAATACTTCCAAGCCGTCAATAAAATATCTTGTAACCAGTAGCAGGATGACACAGTTGAGTAGATTTGTAGATAATCTCCTGCATGGCTGGCGAGTTATCAATACGTTATTGCAGAGCACATGCTCGGTAGCCAGAGGTTAAACTGCAAGAGAGTCGAGCACTCTCTGGACAGTTCATCTATGAATTTAGTTTCGTTTAGTTTAGTTTAGAGATGCAGCACAGAAACAGGCCCGTAGGCCCACCGTGTCTGCACCGACCAGTGATCCATGCACATTAACATTCCCCTACACGCACTAAGGGCAATTTTACATTTATACCAAGCCAAACCTGTACGAATTCGGAGTGTGGGAGGAAACCGAAGATCTCGGGGGAAACCCATGCAGGGCACGGGGAGAACGTGCAAACTCTGTACAGACAGCACCCGTAGTCAGGATTGAACACGGGTCTCTGGCGCTGTAATGGGCCTGTCCCACTTAGGCGACTGCCAGGGACTAGTTTTAATGGAATTCACCTACGACACCTGGCGACAACCTACGGCAGCATCTACGACAGCCTACGACAGCGCCACAGTCGCCTGTAGTCGCAGAGAAAAATCGCCTAAGTTGGACAGGCAGCAACTCTACCACTGCGCCACCGTGCCAAGCTGAAAATAAGAAGCAAGGGGCAGGTGCGCTGAATTTGAACGTCATGGCTGCACTGAGTCCGGACTTGGCAATCATGAGGAGATGAGTCAGACAGGAGACATGTGGATGGACTGCATGCCAACAAGCGTACACTGGCAGCTTCTCACATGCCGTAGTTTCTCATAGCCACAAGTCCGGTTGCTTTGGCAAGGTGGAAATGTCCAGGACCAGAGAGCGTGGCTTTAAAGTGAGAGAGGCAAAATGTAATAGTGACGTGCAGGGCACGTTTTTGTATGTGATCAGTGGCGGGCAGAGGGGGATGGTGGAGGGTGATAAGGTAGTGGCGTTTAAGAAGCTTTTAAATGTACACATGGATAGCTGAGGTGAGCACTGTCACAAAATTATAAAAGGACTGGACAAGCTAGATGCAGGAAAACTGTTCCCAATGTTGGGTGAGTCCAGAACCAGGGGGCCACAGTCTTAGAATAAAGGGGAGGCTTTTTAAGACTGAGGTGAGAAAAAACTTTTTCACCCAGAGAGTTGTGAATTTGTGGAATTCCCTGCCACAAAGGGCAGTGGAGGCCAAATCACTGGATGGATTTAAGAGAGAGTTAGATAGAGCTCTAGGGGCTAGTGGAGTCAAGGGATATGGGGAGAAGGCAGGCACGGGTCATTGATAGCGGACGATCAGCCATGATCACAATGAATGGCGGTGCTGGCTCGAAGTACCGAATGGCCTCCTCCTGCACCTATTTTCTATGTAACATTTAAAAGACATTTGGCCAGGTACATGGATGGGGTGGGAGATTGCAACCTTCACGTGGTCCGCCCTGTTTCGACTAATGCAAACAACCTGGCGTGCACAAACAAATAGATCAAATAGAAGAAGTTGATCTACCGCCATACGCATGAAGAAGAGAAAGGAGAAGGTACATGGATAGGTAGACTTTAGAGGGATACGGGTCAAATGTGGGCGGATGGGATTAGCATAGATAGGGCATGTTGGTCGGCATTGGAAAGGTGGGCCGAAGGGCCTGTTTCCATGTTGTCCGACTCTATGATGTGCACATGGTGAACGTGCAAACTCCACACTGACCCACCGGGTCGGCGCCGGCCAGCGATCCCCGCACATTAACCCTATCCTACACACATTAGGTACAATTTTTGCATTTACCAAGCCAATTAACCTACAAACCTGTTTGTCTTTGGAGTGTGGGAGGAAACCGAAGATCTTGGAGAAAACCCACGCATGCCATGGGGAGAACGTACAAACTCCGCTCAGACAGCGCCCGTAATCGGGATCGAACTCGGGTTCCCGGCGCTGCATTCGCTGTAAGGCAGCAACTCTACCGCTGCGCCACCGCAGGGAATCTATGGGAGATCTGGTTGTGAACAGACATGTTCCTCCTTATCCACTGCGGAGGAAGGGAGAGCAGGAGCCCTTCAAACACTCATTGCTGATCTCCTACAGCACTCTGAGAAATGGGCGGTACAGTGGCTGCCTCACAGCTCCAGTGACCCAGGTTAAATCCTGTACCCGGTGCTGTCGGTGGGGAGTTTGCAAGTTCTCCCAATGACCATGTGTTTCATCCAGGTTCTCCAATTTCCTCCCATGTTGCAAAGGTGTGCAGAGTCAAGAGAGTCAAGAGTGTTTTATTGCCAAATGTCCCAGACAGAACAATGAAATTCTTACTTGCAGCAGCACAACAGAATATGTAAACAGGGGATGGTGGGATAATTGGCTGCTGTAAACTGATTTTAGTTTAGTTTAGTTTAGTTTAGAGATCTGCGCGGAAACAGGTCCTTCGGCCCACCGGGTCCGCACCGACGCACCGACCAGCACATTAACACTATCCTATACCCACTAGGAACATTTTTTTCACATTTACACCCAGCCAATTAAACCTACAAACGATTAACGCAATAGAAAGGAAGGACATTAGCTTGGAGGATGTGGAATCGGTATGGGTAGAGCTGCAAAACACCAAGGGGCAGAAAACGCTAGTGGGAGTTGTGTACAGGCCACCTAACAGTAGTAGTGGAGTTGGGGATGGCATCAAACAGGAAATTAGAAATATGTGCAACAAAGGTAAAACAGTTATAATGGGTGACTTCAATCTACATATAGTTTGGGTGAATCAAATTAGCAGGGGTGCTGAGGAAGAGGATTTCTTGGAATGTATGCGGGATAGTTTTCTAAACCAACATGTAGAGGAACCAACGAGAGAGCAGGCTATTCTAGACTGGGTATTGAGTAATGAGGAAGGGTTAGTTAACAGTCTTGTTGTACGTGGCCCCTTGGGCAAGAGTGACCATAATTGTTGAGTTCTTCATTAGGATGGAGAGCGACATCATTAATTCAAAAACAAAGGTTCTGAATTTAAATAAAGGTAAGTTTGAGGGTATGAAACGTGAATTGGCCAAGATAGACTGGCAAGTGATTCTTAAAGGGTTGACGGTGGATAGGCAATGGAAGGCGTTTAAAGACTGCATGGATGAACTACAGAAATTATTCATCCCAGTTTGGCAAAAGAATAAAACGGGAAGGTAGTACATCCGTGGATAACAAGGGAAATTAGGGATAGTATCAAAACAAAAGAAGAAGCATGCAAATTAGCCAGAAAAAGCAGCCTACCAGAGGACTGGGAGAAATTCAGAGTCCAGCAGAGGAGGACTAAGGGATTAATTAGGAAAGGGAAAATAGATTATGAAAGAAAACTGGCAGGGAACATAAACCATGTTTTTATAGATATGTGAAGAGAAAAAGATTATTTAAAACAAATGTAGGTCCCTTGCACTCAGAAACAGATGAATTGATCGTGGGAACAAGGACATGGCAGACCAATTGAATAACTACTTTGGTTCTGTCTTCACTAAGAAAGACAATAAATAATCTGCTGGAAATAGCATGGGACCGGGGTTCAAATAAGATGGAACTGAGTGAAATCCAGATTAGCCGGGAAGTGATGTTAGGTAAATTGAATGGATTAAAGGCCGATAAATCCCCAGGGCCAGATAGGCTGCATCCCAGAGTACTTAAGGAAGTAGCCCCAGAAATAGTGGATGCATTAGTGATAATTTTTCAAAACTCTAGATACTGGAGTAGTTCCTGAGGATTGGAGGGTAGCCAATGTAACCCCACTTTTTAAAAAGGGAGGGAGAGGGAAAACGGGGAATTACAGACCAGTTAGTCTAACATTGGTAGTGGGGAAACTGCTAGAGTCAGTTATTAAAGATGAAATAGCAGCACATTTGGAAAGCGGTGAAATCATTGGACAAAGTCAGCATAGATTTACGAAAGGTAAATCATGCCTGACGAATCTTATAGAATTTTTCGAGGATGTAACTAGTAGCGTGGATAGGGGAGAACCAGTGGATGTGTTATATCTGGACTTTCAGAAGGCTTTCAACAAGGTCCCACATAAGAGATTAGTATGCAAACTTAAAGTACACGGTATTGGGGGTTTAGTATTGATGTGGATAGAGAACTGGCTGGCAGACAGGAAGCAAAGAGTAGGAGTAAACGGGTCCTTTTCAGAATGGCAGGCAGTGACTAGTGGGGTACCGCAAGGCTCGGTGCTGGGACCTCAGCTATTTACAATATATATTAATGATTTGGACAAGGGAATTGAATGCAACATCTCCAAGTTTGTGGATGACACGAAACTGGGGGGGCAGTGTTAGCTGTAAGGAGGATGCTAGGAGGCTGCAAGGTGACGGATAGGTTTGGTGAGTGGGAAAATGCATGGCAGATGCAGCATGATGTGGATAAATGTGAGGTTATCCACTTTGGCGGCAAGAACAGGAAAGTAGACTATTATCTGAACGGTGGCCGATTAGGAAAAGGGGAGATGCAACGAGACCTGGGTGTCATGGTACACCAGTCATTGAAAGTAGCCATGCAGGTGCAGCAGGCAGTGAAGAAAGCGAATGGTATGTTAGCATTCATAGCAAAAGGATTTGAGTATAGGAGCAGGGAGGTTCTACTGCAGTTGTACAGGGTCTTGGTGAGACCACACCTGGAGTATTGCGTACAGTTTTGGTCTCCTAATCTGAGGAAAGACATTCTTGCCATAGAGGGAGTACAGAGAAGGTTCACCAGACTGATTTCTGGGATGTCAGGACTTTCATATGAAGAAAGACTGGATAGTCTCGGCATGTACTCGTTAGAATTTAGAAGATTGAGGGGGGATCTTAGAGAAACTTACAAAATTCTTAAGGGGTTGGACAGGATAGATGCAGGAAGATTGTTCCCGATGTTGAGGAAGTCCAGAACCAGGGGTCACAGTTTAAGGATAAGGGGGAAGTCTTTTAGGACCAAGATGAGAACAACATTTTTCACACGGAGAGTGGTGAATCTGTGGAATTCTCTGCCACAGAAGGTAGTTGAGGCCAGTTCATTGGTTATATTTAAGAGGGAGTTAGATGTGGCCCTTGTGGCTAAAGGGATCAGGGGGTATGGAGAGAAGGCAGGTACAGGATACTGAGTTGGATGATCAGCCATGATCATATTGAATGGCGGTGCAGGCTCGAAGGGCCGAATGGCCTACTCCTGCACCTATTTTCTATGTTTCTATGTACATCTTTGGAGTGTGGGAGGAAACCGATGCGCCCATAGTTAGGATCGAACCAGTTTCTCTGGCACTGTAAGGCTGTGGCTCCAAGGCTTCACCACCTTGTCGATCCTGAGTGTTAGAAGTGGGAGTGGGAAGGGGGATGATGGAAGATTTGGGGAAAGTGGGAGCTTAAAATGGATTTGTGTAGGATTGGTGTAAATGGGCGGTCGATGATTGGCACAGTTTGATGGGGACAAAGGGCCTGCTTCCACGCAGAATTTCTCCTAGGCTGTCTCCACGGATGCTGTCTGAACTGCTGTGTGTTTCCAACCTATACTATTTTAATTGCATAAACTGTGATATTCGTAGGTGGGGGAGATGGGGAGGTGGGCGGGGAGGGGGGGGGGGGGGGGGGGGAAATAATCCCAGCGATCAATACGCAGTGTGCAAATGCATGATAGCAATAAGCAACTTAGACATGGCCAGGCAGAAACCTATTATTGTATTTCAGCGAATTGCTCCTAACAATGCATACGCTGGGCTCCGAGACATACATCATTCCATTAAACATGATATAGACTGTGAACATCTAATCATGACACAGATAAGATTATTCAAAGTTATAATACTATCGGAGAAAGACACATCGCTGGCATGCATGTGCAAGCAATTAATCTTTCCATCACCAATCACTGCTATCTTTGGCTGTTTAAATGAAAAGGGAAATAGGAATGAGGTGAACTCTGACTGATGCTGCAAACAATCTGGTGATGTTTATTAGCATTATCAAAATTGCTCATTTACTGAGCAATTCCTTTACGTTTCAGGGGTTTTGATGCGTTAACCTATTTTTGGTTGGAAGGTGAATAGGATTTTTTGGTTAGGCTGCCTGTCTGAAGAAGGGTCTCGTCCCGAAACGTCACCCATTCCTTCTCTCCAGAGACGCTGCCTGTCCCGCTGAGGTACTCCAGCATTTTGTGTCGATCTTCGGTTTAAACCAGCATCTGTTCCTTCCTACACAGGATTTTTTGGTTATCATGTAGAAACATAGAAACATAGAAACATAGAAAATAGGTGCAGGCGTAGGCCATTCGGCCCTTCGAGCCTGCACCGCCATTCAATATGATCATGGCTAATCATCCAACTCAGTATCCTGTACCTGCCTTCTCTCCATACCCCCTGATCCCTTTTGCCACAAGGGCCACATCTAACTCCCTCTTAAATATAGCCAATGAACTGGCCTCAACTACTTTCAGTGGCAGAGAATTCCACAGATTCACCACCCTCTGTGTGAAAAAAAAAATTATCATCTCGGTTCTAAAAGACTTCCCCTTTATCCTTAAACTGTGACCCCTTGTTCTGGACTTCCCCAACATCGGGAACAATCTTCCTGCATCTAGCCTGTCCAACCCCTTAAGAATTTTGTAAGTTTCTATAAGATCCCCCCTCAATCTTCTAAATTCCAGCGAGTACAAGCCGAGTCCATCCAGTCTTTCTTCATATGGAAGTCCTGCCATCCCAGGACTTTCCCAGGTACTTGTAACAGTGCGGACTGCATTACCTTTTAGGAGTCGACCCACCTTGTCGCTGCTGCATCTTATCAGAGTGAGTGGGGATTGAAACGTGAGATCCTGAGTGGTCTTGAAAGGGTGAATGTGGAGAGGGTGCTTTTTCTTGGAGCAGGATCTAGAATCGGATACACAGTTGAAAAGTAAAGGATGAGCACATTATTTTTCTTTAGTTTAGTTTCATTTCGAAGTACAACGCTGAACAAGGTCATTCGGCCCACTGAGTCAACGCTGACTTGCGATCCCCGTATTCTAATGGGCCTGCCCCCCCCTAGGCGATTTTTTGGGCAACTACAGGCGACTGCTGCTAAATTTGAAATCTTTGAAAATTTGAAAAAATCTTGGCGACAGTGGCGACAATTTTTGCAGTCGTAGTTTGACGTAGGTGTTGTCGTAGGTTGTCTTAGGTGCTGTCATAGGTTGTCGCCAGGTGTCGTAGGTGAATTCCATTAAAACAAGTCCATGGCAGTCGCCTAAAGAGTCGCCTAGGTGGGACAGGCCCTTAACGCTATCCTACACACACCAGGGACAATTTACAATTGTACCAAGCCAATTAGCCTCACACCTGTGCACCTTTGGAGTGTGGAAGGGAACCGGAGATCCCGGACAAAAGCCACGCGGTCACGGGGAAAATGTACAAACTCTGCACAGACAGTGTAAACAGGTCGTTCTAAGCTCCCCCCAGTCAACAAAATACTGAATCAAGCACTTGAGCAACTAAACTTTATTTTGGATCGCACAACAACAGTTCCCCTATGCAACACCTAACCACCGCGGGTTTGATCCTAGTATCTGCTTGGCCAAGCCCTTCTAGCCTCGTGCAAGCAGAAACACTCCAAAAGGGCACGCAGGCACAAGCACTCTTCCAGAAGGTCGACATCGGACTTCATGGGGGCTGCCTTTTATAGGTCCCCGAGCCTTGAGGGGCCAAACTATATGGAGGTGGTCTCTGTACAGTCCAATAACATACATCGATTATGACAGTACATGATTGACAGTTCCCCAACCCAATAAAATAGTAACTAATACATTGTATTTGAAAGGAGCTTCTAGAAGGAAGCCAACATAGATAAATAATGCAACATGTGCCTTGGGATTCAGACAACCCAGACAAAGCTTAACATTTCAGCCAATCAACAACTAACGAAGTAAGGCTTTGCAACATTATTTACACTATGTATATCTGGTTTGCATTGAACCAATTAGCTTCGTGCATTTTACACCTCATTGTAAGACTTCTGCAGATGTCCCATTTTTTTCTCTGCAGCTCTTATCAGGGCCACAGACATACTGGCACCATTCACCAGTTTGTCTCAGCTCTGCAAAGGCACATTTAACTTGACCAAAATGGCCTAGCAGTACACAAGCCCTTTCTCAATTTTAATACCAGGGCTGCTCCAATTTAGCCAGGATTAACAACAGCACCAAACTCGAGTCTCTAGCGTTGCAAGGCAGCAACTCTACCGCTGAGCCACCATGCCACCTACATTTTATCTCAGGGGGTCGTTGGACTTTGAAGATCTCTTCTTCAAAGGGCGGTGGAAGCAGACATCTCAGAGGCAGATAGATGATAAGCATAGAGGTGAAAGTTTACCAGGGTTAGGTCAGAATGTAAAGTTGAGGTTACGGTTAGATAGAGCATTGTGTTCAGTTTTGGTCATAATTGTTTCTATAAGAAACATGTTGGTAAGCTGGAAAGGGTGCAGAGAAACCTTAATAGGAACCTGGGGGGCACCATTTTTACACAAAGGGTGGTGGATGTATGGAACGAGATACCTGAGGAGGTAGTTGAGGCAGGTACCATTGCAATGTTTATAAAAACATTTGGACAGGTGCATGGATAGGAAATGATTAGATGGACATTTGGGCCAAGAGAGAGCTAGATATGGCTCTTAAAAATAGCAGAGTCAGGGGATATGGGGAGAAGGCATGAACGGGGAACTGATTGGGGATGATCAGCCATGATCACATTGAATGGCGGTGCTGGCTCGAAGGGCCGAATGGCCTAATCCTGTACCTATTGTCCATTGTCAAATGTGGGCAGGTAGGACTAGCATTGGTCGGAATGGGCAAGATGGGCCGAAGGGCCTGTTTCCGTGCTGTATGACTCAATGACTCTAAGTGGGTGCATTTCCTATGTTTGCATTGACACTTGGATTGATACATGGATAGTAAAGATTTTGGGATGTGGGATATGGGCTAAGCTCAGACAAATGGGACCATCTCAGGTAAGCAACTTGGTCAGTGTGGACAAATTGGGCCAATGCACCTGTTTCCATGCTGTGGCTCTTCCGGAAAGGATAAGAGAGGAACACAATTCCCCCATGTAAGCAAAACAATCTGAAACAATAGCTGTTAATGGACACCTTCTCAAGGCATATTATTATCACACCAGCTGAAGCTTGCTGGAGTTGAAACTACTATCAAAGAGACATGAAAATGGATTGTAACTGCTTGCTAAATGGATAAGAGTGAACACAAATGTAACAAAAGATAACACTCCCTCTTTCATCACTGCTTCTGGCAGTGTCTTACAACTAAAAGAACATGTCTTTACAAAGGTAGACACAATTGCTGGAGAAACTCAGCAGGTGTGGCAGCATCTATTTCCTTCTCTCCATAGATGCTGCCGCACCCGCTGAGTTTCTCCAGCAATTTTGTCTACCTTCGATTTTCCAGCATCTGCAGTTCCTTCTTGAACATGTCTTTACAAAGCATCTTCTTATATATTATCAGTCTGAAGAAGGGTCTTGACTCGAAACTTCACCTATTCATTCGCTCCATAGATGCTACCTCACCCGCTGAGTTTCTCCAGCATTTTTATCTCCCTTCTTATATTTCTCAACACTTTCTGAAATGAGTTTCCTCCAATAATTAACCCTAAAGAGCAGTCACTGTTTGTAAGTGAATAAAAAACCCTACAAGTGCTGGAAATTTCAGTTTAGTTTATTGTCACGTGTACCGAGGTACAGTGAAAAGCTTGTTGTTGCGTGCTTATGCCCCTGTCCCACTTAGGAAACCTGAACAGAAACCTCTGGAGACGTTGCGCCCCACCCGAGGTTTCCGTGCGGTTCCCGGAGGTTTTTTCAATTTTTTGAAATAATCACCAGAACATAGAAGCGGAAACCACTTTCGAACAATAGGGAGACTGACGAAAAACCTCCGGGAACCGCACGGAAACCTTGGGTGCGGCGCAAAGTCTCCGTTCAGGTTTCCTAAGTGGGACTGGGGCATAACCAGTCAGCGGAAAGACAATACATGATTGCACTCAATCCACTGGCAGTGTATAGACACATGCTAAGAGAATAACGTTTAGTGCAAGGTAAAGTCAGCAAAGTCCTGTCAAGGACACCCCATGGGACATCAAAGAGGTACTGTAGATCGTAGTAGATCATTTGAGTTAAAAGCAGGGAATGCTGGAGAAACTCAGCAGATCAGGCAGCATGTGTGGAGAGAGAAATGGTCAACGTTTCAGATCGTTGACCTTCAGAACTATCCAACCCCCCCACTTGACAATATGCATTTATATCATGCCAATTAACCTACAAACATGTACGTCTTTGGAGTGTGGGAGGAAAACAGAAATCTTGGAGAAAACCCACGCAGGTCACGGGGAGAAGGTACAAACTCTGTATAGACAGCACCCGTAGTCAGGATCGAACCCGGGTACCTGGCACTAACTCTACTGCTGTTACCGCCTATCGCTACTCTGCTGAAAGTGTGCCACTGTGCCGTCCTTCTTTGTAACTCTTTAGTTCTTTTCATTTTCTTCCAAGTGCTGTTTTACTAGCTCAGAGTTTATCGTACATTATAACAACATAGAAGGAGGCTATTCAGCCCATCTAATCCATGCCAGCTCCCAACAGAGCAATCCCAACCGTCCCATTCCCTCTCTCTCACACAACTCCACCAACTCCCTTTTGATTTTTTTTTATTAACGGTCACATCGTACCGAGGACTAACTTGTAGAAGTCAGGCAACTTGCCAGCACATCTTGGAGATGCTGGAGAGAAGTGGAGCACCTGATGGGAATTCCCCCCCCCACACAGTCACAGGGAGAACGTGCAAACTCCACGCAGACAGCACCCGAGGGCAGGATTGAACCGAGGACTCAGGCAGCAGCTCTAACATCTGCTTTACCGCACTATCCCTTATTCGTGCATGTGTCTTTAAATAATTTTAGCACGGCTAAGAAAATGATGCACGATAATCCTTGACAATGTTCAAATCAATGATAAATATTATGCAAAAATGTTAGTCAAGATTCTACGAGTTATGACATTTAAATAACGTACATCTGATAATCTTTTAGTCTCAAATGTGCATCAGTTGAAGAATAATACTGTGAAGTAATATTGAGGACTTGACGTACATTCAACATTTCATCTTGAATGGTTATGTGATGAACAAACTTCAAAGTTACATTATTTTTCTTTAACTCGCCTGAGTCGGTACTTTCTGCCATTCCTTGCATTGACACGAGGACGTTTCTGCCTTTTATTTGTGACCAGAAGAGGAGAAATTCTTCTGAAGACATTAAGAATGATAGCTTGTGTTAACATTAAGCATTCCTGTGGTAGATTAGAAGGATGGTAGTTTTTAGTTGTGCATATTGTCAGGGCATGGACATTCGGCATACAGATTAAAGCATTTCCGCTCTGCCATCATTAAAACGCAGAATTATCTGCATGCTGTCCACTCACAGTTCCAGCCATTCCATGAACCAAAATGATAATAAGTAAGTAAGTAAGTAGGTTTATTGGCCAAGTATTCACATACAAGGAATTTGCTTTGGTGCTCCGCCCACAAGTAACAACATGACATATAGTGACAGTTGCAAATGACTCTTACGAATAGATTCTTCTCTAAATGGATCCTCACTCTCCTTGGCCACCGTCTCATTCCGTGCCCAGGTGAAGATTGCACATACCTCCTGAAGTACTGCTATAACAGGCAAAGCAAGAGGGAACAAAGTTTTAAAAACTATCGCCTGCTGGAAGGAACAGCAGATGCTGGTTTACACCGAAGACTGACACAAAATGCTGGAGGAACTCAGCGGGTCAGGCAGCATCTCTGGAGAAAAGGAATAGGTGACTTTTCGGGTCGAGACCCGACATTGGTTTGTCCGATGAAAGATCACGACCCGAAACATTACCGATTCTTTTTCTCCAGAGATGCTGCCTGACCCGCTGAGTTACTCCAACATGTTGGGTCTATCTTTGAAACTATCACCCTTGTTTTCAAATTTTTTCACATGCATATACCCTCGTGCGACTGCGGTTTCATCCATTTCCTTACCTCCCTGAGGTATCTGCCCTCTTCACACTTGAAGCCCACATACATTCCTGAATTGAATCGTTCGTTCATTGGAGGTCATTTCTTAAACTGCCAACAAACAGCTCAGGATGTTTTTCTCTGAAGGGCCCGTCCCACTTATGCGATTAAAAATTTTTTTAATTTATTTTTTATTTTATTTTTTATTTTTGTTAGAAGTAAATACAGTAATGCACTACCTAAGATGCATACAGACATATTACAGTTCTTGTACAACTTTTATAGATTACAAGAGAATGGAAACGATTAGCGTGAGAGACAGAAAGAAGAAAGAAGCTAAAGAGATTCAAAAAAAAAGAAAGCAGGAAAATAAATTAGGAGAGATATACCTATGTAATATCTTTACCCACCCGTCACCCGGTTCTGACTTATGTGATTTTCTAGGTGACTACAGGCGACTAGGCTGTCGCCACATGTTCGCCGGGTGGTCGCCTGTATGGACGTGAGTCGTCTCCTCAGTCGCCCAAAGAGTCGTAGCGTTTTTCTGGTCGCCGCTGGATTTTGAAATGTTCAAAACATTTTGGCGACAGTCGGCGACCGTGGGCTTGTCGTGGCCTGTCTTCTCCTGGCGTTGGTGCTGTCGTAGGTTGTTGTAGGTTGTCGCCAGGATGGCGTATGTTGCCGCCAGGGTGACGTAGGTTGTCGCCGGCGCTGACTTTGGTGAATTCCATTGTCGCCGGCAGTCTCCCATAAAATCGCCCAAGTGGGACAGGCCAATTAGTCCAGTCGCCGGTTTTTCAGCCACCTGCTACGACTATGACAGTCACCTAAACAATTGCCTAGTGGGACAGGCCCTTAACTCTCCAATCCTCTCCCTTCACTAATGATATTCCCTGAAAGTTTTCACTTCAACAAAGATTTTGATCATTTGCTGCAATATGTGGATCAACAAAATGTAATTGAATTTAGTTTAGTTTAGTTTATTGTCAAGTGTAGCGAGGTACAGCGAAAAGCTATTGTTGCAGTCAGCGGAAAGACAATACATGATTACAATCGAGCCATCCACAGTGTACAAATACATGATGTTTTTGTATAATGTTTAGTGCAAGGTAAAGTGTGTAGAAGGTTACCGTTGGCATTTAAGAATCATTTTCCATGAGCAAAGATGAAGAGGACCCAACATACAGAAGATGAGATATATATCGAAGTCCAAAGTTCAAAGTAAATAGAATCAATGAACTTGGAATAGATAAGAAACCCCTTTTGGTTTCTCTTTTTTTAAATACTTTTCCTGTGTATTTCCATTCATACAGGGGGCAGCAGAGATCAGCTCATGAAACTGAGGCTGAGAAATTCACTGCCAGCGATATATTAAAAAAAATGAAAGAAATCCATTTTGACGGCAGGCATGCCACAATCTATCAAAGGTCAGATTCATCTTCAGATACTGAATACAAGATTCCATTCTTCAAGTGGAACAAATTCCACCTCTTTGTCCTCACTGCAATCTAATTTCTGGTCAGTACAATCCCTGAGAAACTGTGTTGAAATGGTCAGAACCTGTCTTGAAGGAAATAACCTAAATTGAAAGGGAAAGGCGAGCGGGTAAAAGTAGGCCAGGAAGCAGGGTCCTCTCTGCAGATATCTGGGAGCAAATGGATTCCACAGGGGTGGGATATTCCTGTCACCCACATCTCTCGTCATCCACCACCTTCCCAACAACTCCTCTGTCCCACCCACCTCTGATAGAACATCTGATTCCCTCAGAGGAATTCAGACAATGTACTTGTCCATAATCTGCAAGGTGCAAAAGTCAAACAAGGGCTGTCCTGTGGTCAACACCATGGAACATACATTATGGGCTGATGGGCCTTTTCCTGTGTAGCCTTGTTTTATAAGATAGGCAGAAGATGCTGGAATAACTCAGCAGGTCAGGCAGCATCTCTGGAGAAAAGGAATAGGTGATGTTTCGGCTCGAGACCCTTCTTCAGACAGAAATGCTACCTATTCCTTTTCTCCAGAGATGCTGCCCGACCTGCTCCGTTACGCCAGCATTTCCTGCCTATCTTTTGTGCGAACAGATGTAAATGCATTATGTGTTGATGTGGGTGGACAGGTTGAAAAAGTGAATAAAACGTATGAATGACCTAGGCTTAATAAATAGGGATGAGAACAAGAAAGTTATTAAATGTGATGAACCTTTATAAAACAGTGAACAAAACGCAAAGTGCTGGAGGAACTGAGTGGGTGAGATAGTATCTGTGGAGTGAATGGGCAAGTGATGCTTCTGGTCAGGACCCCACTTGAGACTGTAATCTAAAGAAGGGGCTAAGGATCGCGGGTTCGATGCTGACCACGGGTGCTGTCTGTATGGAGTTTGTACGTTCTCCCCGTGACCCAAGTGGATTTTCTCCGCGATCTCCGGGATTGAGAGGGAAAGATAAATCAGCCCTGATTGAATAGCGGAGTAGACTTGATGGGCTGAATGGCCTTTTTCTGTTCCTAGAACCTACACACTTATGAACTTATGAGGGCAATATAATATATAGTTATGCCCCTGTCCCACTTAGGAAACCTGAACGGAAACCTCTGGAGACTTTGTGCCCCACCCAAGGTTTCCATGCGGTTCCCGGAGGTTCAATACAATCACTACAATCAGTTTTATTTGTCACATTGCACATAAAATAATCTTTAAAAAATTTAACTCAGAGGTTTTTGTCAGTTTCGACCATTAGGGAGACTGACAAAAACTTCCGGGAACCTCCGGGAACCGCACCGAAACCTTGGGTGGGGCGCAAAGTCTCTAGAGGTTTCCGTTCAGGTTTCCTAAGTGGGACAGGGGCATTAGGGTGAATGGTTAGGGTCTGAAATGAATGGTCAGGGAAGTAGTGGAGGCAGATTCACTCTATGAGTACATGAAGAGGCTGGGTCAGTGTCTGAAAGGAAGGAATTTGCGTGTCTGTGGAAAAAGGGACGGGGCATGAAGATAGGTGGATTGCTCCAACATGAAGATAGTACAGACTTAATGGGCGAATGGCCTATTTCTGTGATTCCAGCTTTTCGTGTCAGATGTGTTCTGTTACTTCAGGGCTGCACGGTGGCGCAGCGGTAGAGTTGCTGCCTTACAGCGGCAGGGACCCGGGTTCGATCCTGACCACGGGTGCTGTCTGTACGGAGTTTGTACAATTCTCCCCGCAGCCTGCGTGGGTTATTCTCAGGGATCTCCGGTCTCCTCCCACACTCCAAAGACATACAGGTTTGCAGGATAATTGGCGTTGGTAACAATGTAAATTGTCCCGAGTGTGTGTAGAATAGCGTTAGTGTACGGGCATCGCTGGTCGGCGTGGGTTCGGTGGCCGAAGCGTCTGTTTCGGCACTGTATCTCTAAACACAAAAACCAAACTTCCCAAATAACAATCACTAAGTTAGATGCGGTGATCCAGCTACGGCTCTGAGCTATTGAACTATTACTCACGTGGCACCAATTGGTTAATGATGTCTGGTGAACTGTGAACATTGTAGTCGATGGCAACTCACACAGCACTCCAAAATGTAATGGGGCCAGGGCAGGCCATTATACTTCCAATTCTCTTCCTGCATCTCGCGAAAGGACTAACTAATGTGGAGCTGCGGTTTTCACCTTGTGGTGGTGGAGAAGCTTGTGTGGTCCTGAGATCCTGAGAGCGATGCCGTCTGGAGCCGCGCTCCTGGTAGGGCCACCCAAAGCGGTAAGGTCGAGGGGGAGGTCCCTGACAAAGAGCAATCCAACCAAGACCTCAACGGTGGAACAGGCGGAGGACGATGGCTGACCTTAGTGGAGCGTCACAACGATGAAGGCTGCAGCAGAAAAGGGTCTCCGGACTCCATGCCACTGGATCCTGACCCAGATCTGTCAAGGGCCGTGGGGTGGCTGCCTGTGCACCAGTCTCCCCATGTTAAACAAAGTCACGCACAGGCGTCCTCCATAAGGGGAATAGCACCCTGGAGACAGCCATGGTCAGCCATGACCGAAGGGGGCCTAAGAAGGTTTTCAGCACATTGGTTGCCCGTTAGAGCATTCCTGAAGAGTCGAAGTGGGAAGCGATTATTGGCTTGGAGTTGGACACTGATCCTGCCTTCAACTGATTCCCGACCCTCCCTGGGTTTACCAGCCCAGTTAAGAGTAAGCACCAGGAGTTCTCACCCTCAATGAGGGCTCCTTCCTTGACCCACTGGTAGGAAAGACATCTTATGTGCCGGAAGGAACCACAGACCCTTGTTTAAACTGAAGGTAGACATAAAAAGCTGGAGTAAATCGGCGGATCAGACAGCATCTCTGGAGTAATGGAAAAGGAACACGAATATTCTGCCAGAATGTTCAAGTTCCATCACTCTGCTTATCACCTGCTGATTCTAATTCAGGAGCAGACTGTTGGCATGTTGTAATATAGTCAAGTTCATGCACTGGTCCATGCACAGAATCTTCATGCCACCCTTTCAATCCCATTATCCTGAATTACTGATCCAGACACATCACTTCACTCTTTCATTTAAGCATGAAATTGCCCTGAATGGTTAATGCTTACAGCACGCAACATATAGGATCATGTTGGGCTCAGGGATCGTGATGGCTAATTTCAATTACAGACCCTGGCATGGGTCACACTGTTCATAATTCAATCATTCCTGCTGCAGATGAGATAGGGTTTTTTTTTTAAAACAAAGATTACCTTTCCATTATTTTTGTGCGGGTGTTTTCTTTGTTAAGTTGGTAATTTTGCCGTGTGATTGGTAATGAAAATCCTGCACTGATGTTGGAATAAATCACGTCTCAGTAATCCCCGGAATGATGGGGGGGATAATTGCAGCTATTTTACGTTCAGATATATATCTGTGTGTATATATATATATATATAATACTAGACTAAGTGGGACCCGTTGGGTCCCAGCTTCACACGGGAGGGCTGGTCCCCCAACGCAATATTCCACCTCTCCACCAATTCCAACACACACTCACACTCACACTCACAATCACACTCACACTCACAAACACACTCACACTCACACTCACACTCACACTCACACTCACACGCACACGCACACGCACACGCACACGCACACGCACACGCACACGCACACGCACACGCACACACACACACTCACACACACACACACACTCACACTACACACTCACACACTCACACTACAATACTCACACACTCACACACTCACATAAATACTCACACACACACTCACATACTTACATACACACTTACATACACACACACTCATACACACACTCACACACACACATACACTCACACATTCACACATACACTCACACACACACATACACACTCACACACTAACATACACACTCACACATACGCACTCACATACACAGTCACACTCACACACACTAACTCACACACCATATATATGACAGTAAGCTTTCTTGAATCTACTCACGCGGCTGAGCACGGCCTCTTCACTGTGGGGCTTCCACGGTCAGTGGCACTTCCGCAATCAGCGTGACCTCTGCATTTACTGAAAATGATGCAATCAGCGCGACCTCTGCACTCATCCGGAAATGATGCAATCAGCGCGAGCTGTCCACTAAGCGGAAGTCACGAGATGAGCGGGACTTTTGGACTAACACAGTCGGACCTAATAAAGCATGTATTCCTTCCAAACACAGTCGGACCTAATAAAGCATTGCAGTTTCAAGCACAGGCAGGGCAGTAGGCCAAACAACTCATGGCATTGTCATTTCATTTCATTTCATTTCCTTTCCAATTAAGTATTGCACTTTCAAACACAGGCAGGGCAGCAGGCCAAACAACCCATGGAATTGTCATTAGGCCTAACAAATCATTTATTGTAAGTGCATTGCAGACGCACAGTTCAGTTGATTCACAGCTTAGAATGACAGTCGTGGCCTCTCCCTTGCGATCTTGCAGTGTGACTGACTCAGGTCCAGGCATCCGGGGTTTTATAGTCCAGTCCCCCCCCCTCCCAGGAAGTGGCATTACCTTCATCGCGGTGATTGACAGGCGAGAGGACCAATCAGCTGATCTCAAGTTTTTTTTAAACACTCATAACTTTTTTATTTTTCATCAATGGGAAAAATCCTCGGGCCTGGCTCAGCGGAGGAAGACTGTGAGTGAGATGGCAAAAAATCACAGCAATACAGGGTAACGGTTTTTCTAAAATCAATATAAAGCGCAGACAGGAAGTAGGCAAGATGAGACTTTTAATTATATAGGTATATATATAGGTAGACACAAAAAGTCGGACTGGCAGCATCTCTGGAAAGAAGGAATGGGTGACGTTTCGGGACGAGACCCTTCTTCGGACTTGCATATATATATATATTATATATATATCTCAATATATATATATATTAAGGAACTGCAGATGCTTGTTTAAACCGAACATAGACATCCCTGGAGTGCAGAAATGCGTGACTGAAGAAGGGTCTCGACCCGAAACGTCACCCATTCCTTCTCTCCAGAGATGCTGCCTGTCCCACTGATTTACTCCAGTTTTTTGTGTCCATCTTCGGCAAATAACAGGCGCTCTCTCGATGGGATCCCTGGCAGCACCACCTCCAGCACCCAGAAGGACAAGGTCCTTTGGTCTCAGAGACGAAAGCAGTGCAGTGTTACAATCAGCAACATCACAATAAGTTAGTGCTTGCAGCTTGTGTTTACGTGAAACTACAGGCTTGCTTTATAACGTGGGTTTGTTCTATTAACCCCCACTATTTATAAGCATGTTTCTGAAGAATTATCATCAGTATTCACCGGTTGATGCCGTTTCTGTAGAGTTGATGCGGAGATTGATAGATATGCATCTCTGTTTGTGGAATGAAATCACAAAGCATTTTAGATAAAGGTTCCTTGTAAGTGGCTCTACCAGGCACCGCTTGCAACACAGCCGACTCAAAAGAAAAGATTGCGGTTAAAGAACACGGGCTCTCAGCACCTTCCAAACACATATTTCCTGATGATTATTAGGAAGATATTTGGTCCACCATGCCCCTGCCAACCGAGGGAGGAAGAATGTGTAGGACATGGTCACTAGACTTGGAGAACAAACAAGCACTGGCCTCAACACCAAAGATCCTCTAGCGGAGTAAGATCTACCACTCCTGCTAAATGCAGTGGGCTGATGTGTAGTACGCAACGGAATGGAATGTGGGCCTTTTTTCATCCATTTCAGTAACCCGAACCGACTCGCAGTGTAATCAACGTTGCGGGGGAACAGTTTGTGCTAATAAATTATAATTCTGAAAATGAGGAGAAGATTTTTACCAAATAACTTATATTTTTACGTGGATGTTCCCGTAACCGGCTTCCCTCTCCGCACTAGTATCCTATGGGATCTTTGGTGCGGAGACGGAAGCCGGTTACGGAAATGGGGCCGAAAATGACCCACGAATCTGCCCATGACCGTACTACGCCTTTTTCATCGAGTGGTCTATCTTTCTCGCTGTAGGATCTTTGCTCAACGCCAGCAAGCTAAGAGAGAGGTCCATAATGGAATGGAATCGTGGAAAGGAGTTGGGAAAAGATTCCGGATCAGGCAGCAAGCTTGCTTTTGTAAAGTAATATGAGGCAAATCTCTTTAGCCCATTCGCTCTCAGCAAAACTGAAACATTTCTGTTTAGTTACATGTTTAATGAGGCGTTTGTCAAAAATAAAATGTGTATGGGCAAAACAGTGTGAAGCATCAGAGAAAGGAAAATAGCTTCACTAGCTTCACACAATGGTGGATGCCTGCAAAAGCCAGCAATGATTTTTAATTAGATCTGCAGAATGGTTTTGCATAACCATTAGAGAACTAATTACATATACAAAGAAAACTTGTGCAGGCCAACAAAGAACCAAGAATTTAGGCAAATTTAGCAATCATTCTTCACTTATCATTACTCACTTATTTATTTTCTACGCTGCAGAAAAGTGAAGAATGCAGTTGCTGCTTGAGGTATGTTGAAAATAACCTAGTGTTGGAATATCGTAGATAGACATAAAAAAAAAGCTGGAGTAACTCAGCGGGACAGGCAGCATCTCTGGAGAGAAAGAATGGGTTGCATTTCAGGTCGAGCCCCTTCTTCAGCCTGATTAGGGATAAGGAAAACGAGAGATATACACGCTTATGTATTTTGTGCAATATTTTGTGCGAAATTTGTGCAATGTAAATAGACTGTATTGAACAATTTGTACAGCCTCCGAAAATGCCGGATGAATTTTTTGCACGGTTCATGTATTGTATATATTTATTACCTGAATAAAGTCTATTTTGAAAAAAAAAAAACACGCTGATGTAGAGAGATAAAGAACAACAAATGAAAGATAATGTAACAGTGTTAAAGAAGGAACTGCAGATGCTGGAGAATCGAGGGTACACAAAAGGCTGGAGAAACTCAGCGGGTGCAGCAGCATCTAAGGAGCGAAGGAGATTGGCGACGTTTCGGGTCTGAAGAAGGGTCTCGACCCGAAACGTCGCCTATCTCCTTAGCTCCTTAGATGCTGCTGCACCCGCTGAGTTTCTCCAGCCTTTTGTGTACCAAAGATAAAGTAACGATGATTTAAGAAACAGGCCATTGTTAGCTCGACCTGAACCGTCACCCATTCCTTCTCTCCAGAGATGCTGCCTGTCCCGCTGAGTTAATCCAGATTTTTGTGTCTACCTTCCCTCTACATTGGCCTGCCAGCATTGAGATGTTCGGTTTACCTGAGATTAAACACAGAGCATAGAGGGTGGCACGGTGGCGCAGCGGTAGAGTTGCTGCCTCACAGCGCCAGAGACCCGGGTTCCATCCTGACTACGGGTGCTGTCTGTACAGAGTTTGTACGCGCTCCCCGTGACCTGCGTGGGTTTTCTTCCGGGAGCTCCGCTTTCCTCCCACACTCCAAAGACGTACAGGTCTGCAGGTTAATTGGCTTCAGTAACATTGTAAATTGTCCCTGGGTACACAAAAGGCTGGAGAAACTCAGTGGGTGCAGCAGCGTCTATGGAGCGAAGGAGATAGGCAACGTTTCGGGCAGAAACCCTTCTTCAGACTGATGGGGGGTGGGGGGAGGGGGGGGGGGGGAAGAAAGGAAAAAAAAAATTGTAAATTGTCCCTGGTGTGTGGGCGCGGGGATCGCTGGTCGGCGCGGACTCGGAGGGATTGTTTTCCGTGCTGTATCTCTAAACTAATCTAAACTAAACTGATCTCGTGCGGTATCTGCTGCACAGTTCCCTCGAAAATTGCCAAGGTAGGCAGAGCAGATGTTACAGAATAAAGTGTCCTGTACACGGTCCATCAAACTAGCGACGGCAAAACTCCTTCTGCACTGCCCCATCAGTGTGGCCCTGTCTTTAACTCTTCAAATTGATGTTCAGCGTTTTCTGCTTCATATCCTTGTCCTCGCTGAGTGATTTTGGTTTCTTGATGCTGAATTGTGACATTTTTAAGCTGAGCATGTACAACCTCGCCATAAGACAGCTGAGACTGGACAAATTTCTTCCACGTTGGAATGTTAGTTTAGTTCAGTTTAGTTTCGTGTATTGTCACGCGTACCGAGGTGCGGTGAAAAGTTTTTGTTGCGTGCTATCCAGTCAGCGGAAAGACTATACGCGATTACAATCGAGCCGTCCGCAGTGTACAGATACATGACGAAGGGAATAATGTTTAGTGCAAGATAAAGTCTAGAAAAGTCCGATTGGAGATTGTCCGAGGGTCACCAAAGCGGTAGATAGTAGTTCAGCACTGCTCTCTGGTTGTGGTTGGATGATTCAATTGCCTGGGAAGAAACTGTCCCTGAATCTGGAGGTGTGCGTTTTCACACTACCTATACCTTTTGCCTGGTGGGAGAGGGGAGAAGACGGAGTGGCCAGGGTGCGACTAGTCCTTGATGATGCTGCTGGCCTTGCCAGGGCAGCGTGAGGTGTAGATGGAGTCAATGGAAGGGAGGTTGGTTTGTGCGATGGTCTGGGCTGCGGCCACAATCGGCGTGAGGAGGTACACCAACCTTCAACCAAACCCAAGTTCTGGAAGGACCAAAGTGGGCCGGGCGAGGACAGGGACGGCGAATCGCGGGACAACGGTTTGGAGGCATCGGCTACAGCTGCAGCCATTGCTCCGTTATCTTCAGCGCCTCTACTTCCTGAGAAGATTACGGTGAGTCGGTCTGTCAAGGAGGACTCTCTCTAACTTCTACAGGTGCACAGTAGAGAGCTTGCTGACCGGTTGCATCGTGGCTTGGTTCGGCAACTTGAGTGCCCTGGAGAGGAAAAGACTACAAAAAGTAGTAAACACTGCCCAGTCCATCATCGGCTCTGACCTCCCTACCATCGAGGGGATCTATCGCAGTCGCTGCCTCAAAAAGGCTGGCAGCATCATCAAGGACCCACACCACCCTGGCCACACACTCATCTCCCTGCTACCTTCGGGTAGAAGGTACAGGAGCCTGAAGACTGCAACGTCCAGGTTCAGGAATAGCTCCTTCCCCACAGCCATCAGGCTATTAAACCTGGCTCGGACAAAACTCTGAACATTAATACCCCTCCACCTGTTATTTGCACTTTATTAATTTATTAATTAATGTGTGTATTTACGTATATAATTGTAGTCAATGCCTACTATGTTCTGTTGTGCTATGCAAAGAAAGAATTTCATTGTCCTGTCAGGGACACAGGACAATAAACTCTTTTGACTTGACTTGACTTTGGAGGCAACAGCTACAGTTGCAGCCGGGTCTGTATAGTGGCACCAACTTCACACATCTTGCATACGGACTCAGTGGGCTGCCCTGTACATTCTGTACTAGCCAGGGGATTGTGTTTCTGTACGAGGATAGTCTCGCTGAGCTGCATGCAAAAAAATGTACTTCACTGAGGCTGGTGCACGTGACAATAAGGAAACCATTGAACCGTTGAACCATTGATTGAACGATGTTTAACCTGTTGAAACTACTGACAGATCACCAGGAGAGCAACTGGTCATGTAGGACCCACTGAACCCCACGACAGAAAGCAAAGAACAAACGACACTTAGCTGAGCCAGACACCTTGTGTCACGTTTAGTCCTGACGCCCCTTTTTACCTCCATTCTCACCAATCATAACCTGTGCTGGACAAAAATGCTGGAGAAACTCAGCGGGTGCAGCAGCATCTATGGAGCGAAGGAAATAGGCAACCCTTCTTCAGACATCATAACCCTTGTGCAGGTAAGGCCAATGAGTGAGTCTGACCTTGGAGTTGTTATTGAGCTCTTGTGACTGGACCTTCCCGTGAGGCTGCTGGTGAGCCGCCAGCGGTGACAGGCTGCATGGAACGCCAAGGTGGGCGTGACGTGGCCACAGTCAAGGATGTGGACAATATTTTAGAGATACAGCGCGGAAACAGGCCCTTCTGCTCGCTGCGTCCGCACCGACCAGCGATCCCCACACATTAACACTACCCTACACACACTAGGGACATTTTGAAACTTATACCAAGCCCAATTAAGCCACAAACCTGCACGTCTTTGGAGTGTGGGAGGAAACCGAAGATCTCAGAGAAAACCCACGCGATCACGGGGGGAACGTACAAACTCCGCACAGACAGCGCCCGTAGTTGGGATCGAACCCGGGTCCCTGGCATTGCATTCGCTATAAGGCAGCAACTCTAGTGCTGCGCCACCGGGCTGTCTCACGCTTTTCTCTACACTTTGTAGAGCTGAGGGAGTTTTAATTTCTAAGAGGACTTCGGGGGAAAAAAATTGAGTTTTAATGTCACATGGGTAAATAATAGAATGTCCTTGATTAAAAAATAGTTGTCATATAAAATATCACAATCCTTTAGGTATAGGTTTATTAATGTCACGTGTACTGAGATACAGTGCAAAGCTTTGCCTGCTAACCAATCAACAGATAATACTATAAACAAATGTAATCAAAATAATTCAGGTATAATAGGTAAAGCATTAGGAAAAGATATGGAGTGCAGAATATAGTTCTCAGCATTTTAGTGCAATAATTCCACAAGAATATTAAAGAGAACATTATTAGAACAATGAAAAGTGGTGCTAGATTTACAGGTTGAAAAGTGGTTTAAAACAGTAAAGCTATTGTATTTGTTGATAGTAGATCCTCCTCTTGGATCAGCACACAAAGAGATGCCACTCTCCACAATTATTGATCCATTGTCAGTCTATCGTCAATATTTGTTACACAATAAACCACCTCTTTCTCTCTCCGTCTCTATCTCTCTCAACCCCTCTCTCCCTCTTGTTTCTCTCCCTCTCTCCCCCTCTCCTCTCTCAGTATATCTCTTCCCCTTCTCTCTCTCTCTCTCTCCCCCATCTCTCTGTCTCCGTCTCTGTCTCTCTCTCTCTCTGTACCTCTCTTTCCCCCTCTCTGCCTCTACCCCTCTCTCTTTCTCCCTCTCCCCTCTCTCTATCTCTCTATCTCTCTATCTCTCTATCTATCTATCTATCTATCTATCTATCTATCTATCTATCTATCTATCTATCTATCCGTCTGTCTGCCTGCCTGTCTGTCTATCTATCTATCCATTTATCTGTCTGTCTGTCTGTCTGTCTGTCTGTCTGTCTGTCTGTCTGTCTGTCTGTCTGTCTGTCTGTCTGTCTGTCTGTCTATTCATCTATCTATCCATTTATCTGTCTGTCTGTCTGTCTGTCTGTCTGTCTGTCTGTCTGTCTGTCTGTCTGTCTGTCTGTCTGTCTGTCTGTCTGTCTGTCTGTCTCCCCCCTTCTTTTCGCTCTCACTCTCTCTGTCTCTATCTTTCTTCCTCCTCATCCCTCTCCCCCCCTCTCTCTTTCTCTCTCTCTCACTGCCTCTGTCAGCTTGTGTCCAACTGAATGTTGTTCTACAGTTCCCTCGGTCTCTGAAAGAAAGAAGACTCCCATTCTGATAGCATGGTCTCAGGACACCTCAAAGCACTTCACGGATAATTAACTACTCTTGAAATATAGTCAGTGTAGTGATATAGGAAGAAATCTGGGAACCATCTGAACACATTGGACAGGAATATGAAACATTTAGAGTCTTATCGCATCTCATCACATCTTCAAGATTTCTCAAAACACTTCACTAAGTTAATGTATTTTGAACTACCGTGACTATTAGGCAAGGAAACGTAATGGACAGCAATGAGGTGCAGGGGAAGGGCTATCAACCTTCTGGTATTAATCTGGATTCCAGGATACCGCTATGAGAAAAACTTGCAATAAATTTATGCAGGCATATTAACAAAAGTGCACTTTTATTCCTTGAACGTTTCTGTATTTCAATAAAAAAAACTGAAACCCGGAAGTAGAAATATTTGCCTGACAGTCAAGAATCTTTCAATTGGTTAATTATGAGACTAACGACTTTCTTAGATCTTTGACCGCCGGCCTGCGGCCTACATCGCCTTGAAGCCACGGTCTCCGGTAGGGAAGCACCAATTCGGGACTAACCTTCCAGAAGAGAGGGCCTGTACATCCGGCCGCCCGCTGCGGCAACTGCAGAGGTTTGTGGTCCCGACCACGGGGGAAAAATGGGGGAGGACTGACTGAACATTGTGCCTTCCACCACAGTGATGAATGCTGTGGGGATGTTTTTGTGTTAAATTTGTGTATAGTGTGTTCTTTTTTAGAGTACCGCTGCTGGCAAGTTCATTTCACCGCACTCCATTGTGTATGTGACGAATACTTCTGACTATTGACTATTCTACTTGGTGTAAGAACTTGGGCAGAGTGAGAGGGAGAAGGCCAGTGAAGTATGGAGGGGGGAGTGAGCAACCAAGGAGCAGGACTGAATTACCATCTACACCTTGGGTGACCCTTGGTCAGATTTTGCTGGCTTTACCTTGCACTAAACGTTATTCCCCTGTCATGTCTTTGATGTCTTTGATTTCTGGATTAGTACAATAGACAATAGACATTAGGTGCAGGAGTAGGCCATTCGGCCCTTCAAGCCAGCACCGCCATTCAATGTGATCATGGCTGATCATCCCCAATCAGTACCCCGTTCCTGCCTTCTCCCCATATCCCCTGACTCCGCTATTTTTAAGGGCCTTATCTAGCTCTCTCTTGAAAGCATCCAGAGAACCTGCCTCCACCGCCCTCTGAGGCAGAGAATTCCACAGACTCACCACTCACTGTGAGAAAACGTGTTTCCTCGTCTCCGTTCTAAATGGCTTACTCCTTATTCTTAAACTGTGGCTCCTGGTTCTGGATTCCCCCAACATCGGGACCATGTTTCCAGCCAAACCCATATATTGTGTCCAAACCCTTAACAATCTTATATGCTTCAATGAGATCCCCTCTCATCCTTCTAGACTCCAGAGTGTACAAGCCCAACTGCTCCATTCTCTCAGCATATGACAGTCCCGCCATCCCGGGAATCAACCTTGTAAACCTACGCTGCACTCCCTCAATAGCAAGAATGTCCTTCCTCAAATGAGGGGACCAAAATTGCACACAATACTCCAGGTGTGGTCTCACTAGGGCTCTGTACAACTGCAGAAGGACCTCTTTGCTCCTATATTCGATTCCTCTTGTTATAAAGGTATCAGAGGTTACACAGGTATCAGATGTTATGAAGGCAGGGGAATGGGATTCGGAGGGAGAGATAGATCAGTCATGATTGAATGGCGGAGTAGATGGGCCGAATGGCCAAATTCTGCTCCTATCACACGATCTAATGATCTTATGTATCTAGACACTGTAAATGGATCAATAATAATCATGTTTTGTCTTTCTGCTGACTGGTTAGCGGGCAGCAAAAGCTTTTCACTTTACCTCGATACACGTGACAATAAACACGATTGAACTGAGTGTGAACACTGGTTGGGGACCTCCAGGGATGTATGCCATGGGAGATATCACACTTATGCATGGTTTTTTTTAAATAAACATTTGGGTTGGTGGGTTAATAAGTGCAGTAAAAGAGTCAAGAGGAGATTGAAAAGAATGGCAAGCAAATGAAAAAATTGGACTGGTGCAAGGTGCCTTAGAGTCAGTGTAGATTTAGTGGGTGAAGCACCTCCCAAACTATATCACAATGATAGACACAAAACGCTGGTGTAACTCAGCGGGTCAGACAGCATCTCTGGAGAAAAGTAATAGATGACTTTTTGGGTCAGGACCCTTCTTCAGACTCCATCTATTCCTTTTCTCCAGAGATGCTGTCTGACCCGCTGAGTTACTCCAGCGTTTTGTCTCTATCTTCGGTGTAAACCAGCATCTGCAGTTCCTTCCTACACATATATCACAATGACTCAATTTTCGAAGGCAGATACACGGAACTGCAGAGGCTAGATCCTTGTGCAAAATACAAAGTGCTGGAGGAACTCAGCGGGTCAGGCAGCAGCTGTGGAGGTAGATATGAAGAATGGTCCAGACCCAATAACTTGTCTGTCCATTCCCTCCACAGACGTTGCTTGACCCGCTGACTTCGTATGTTCATAAGTTCAGAAGTTCTAGGAGCAGAATTAGGCCATTCTGCCCATCAAGTCTACCCTGTCATTCAATCTTGGCTGAGAGAGAGAAAATATCTTGGCTGATATATCTCTCCCTCTCAACTCCATTCTCCTGCTTTCTCCCCATAACCCCTGACACCCGTACTAATCTAACTAATTCCTCCAGCATTTTGTCTTCTACTCTATTTTTGTTTTTTTTTAAAGGGGAGGTTTGATGTTATCAAGTATCACACTTTCTCCATCCTTTGTCTCCTATGAAGGTTTGGAGGGATATGGGCCAAATGCAGACATAGAAACATAGAAACATAGAAAATAGGTGCAGGAGTAGGCCATTCGGCCCTTCGAGCCTGCACCGCCATTCAATATGATCATGGCTGATCATTCAACTCAGTATCCTGTACCTGCCTTCTCTCCATACCCCCTGATCCCTTTAGCCACAAGGGCCACATCTAACTCCCTCTTAAATATAGCCAATGAACTGGCATCAACTACCTTCTGTGGCAGAGAATTCCACAGATTCACCACTCTCTGTGTAAAAAATGTTTTCCTCATCTCGGTCCTACAGGAATTACCTCTTATCCTTACACTGTGACCCCTTGTTCTGGACCTCCCCAACATCGGAGACAATCTTCCTGCATCTAGCCTGTCCAACCCATTAAGAATTTTGTAAGCTTCTATAAGATCCCCCCTCAATCTTCTAAATTCTAGCGAGTACAAGCTGAGTCTTTCCTCATATGAAAGTCCTGACATCCCAGGAATCAGTCTGGTGAACCTTCTCTGTACCCCCTCTATGGCAAGAATGTCTTTCCTCAGGTTTGGGACTAATGTAGCTGGGACATGTTGCCCAGCGTGGGCTAGTTGGGCCAAAGTGCCTGTTTCCGACCTGTATAACTCTATGGCTCTATGAATCCTGCGCTGAAGTTTTCGAGACTCCTTACTTAAGGCTAACATTAAAATGTTAAAGCACGTGGTCCAGGAAACCTGTTGAATGTGTGTTATTCTACATTCTTGGCCACAGTCAGATTTGAAAGCGCACAAAAGGATCGACTGTAAGTTCAAATTAATTAACAACAAAGAACGGCTCACCATCTCAAGAATGTAATGCTGGTAGCCATGGCAACGAAACACAATGGCTATGAATGCACATCCGTGCCCCTTCTCTCAAAAGTCTTTTGTGTTCAAGGCAAGAGATGGTTGGATTGAGAATGCGGCCTCATGTATAATGGAAATCTGAAACAGATTTGTTGCCCAATATTCTCTCTTCTTCGATTAACCACCATCAATTTTCAAACTAATTTCACTGTAATCTCACTTTCATGTGAAATTGATTTCAGTGTCGAAGCTTATTTCTTCTTCATTATTCTCTTTCTCTTGGTTGTAAATATCAATGCTACACAGCGTGGTGCTACACCGGTGAGCCCCTTCTACTCTGCCCTGTTCAACTTCCCAAATCGTACATCAGGATGTCAAGGCCCCTTAGTCTCCAGCTCTCCCATGGTGTGTGTCGGTAGTTCCTGTACAGATCAGCGGTGCCTGTATGTTGTTGCTTGTACTTCCGCAGAGAACCAAGTGGGGAAATTGCAGGGGGCCGCAGAGGATAAGGGGGGGATCCAGTGGAGGGCCACGAAGAACAAAGGGGGGACCCGACATGGAGCGTCTAAGATCGAAGTGGGTGTCCTATCTCTGTACCTGCCCGAATGTCTCTTAAACATTGCGATAGTACCTGCCTCAACTACCTCCTCCAACAGCTCATTCCATACACCTACCACCCTTTGTGTAAAAAATGGTGTCCCTCATGTTCCTAAAAAGGGCCTGTCCCACTTGCATGCTTTTGGCGCGACAAACCGGAAGCGGAGGCCGCGCGAAGTTCGAGCGAAGTTCGAGCGAGTGAGGTCATTTACGCATATAAACGGGGGTTGCTGGCTGCTATTCCATGATCATCATGGATTGCTGCGACAGCAACGGAGACTTCTGTTAGCAGCAGCTCTCGTGCTTACAGATCAGCTGGGCGGGAGTTCAACAAGGAAGGCTATCAAGAAACCCAGGAAGAGGTCTGTGTGGACGAGGTCTTTGTTCCGGATGAGACCCACTTTGGGCCAGTATAAGATCATGAATCTTCCCCCCCCCACCTCACCTTAAACATGTTGTCTGGTTACTCTGGGCAAGAGACTCTGTGTTTACCTGATCTATTACCAAGTGGAAATGTCTTGACCTCTAGCCTCTAGGAGGCATAACCATTTATCAGAAGAAGCTTGAGTTATAGCATGAGCTTAGGAGAGTCCATGACCAGAGGGTGCAGCCTCAGAATAAAAGGACGTACCTTTAGAAAGGCGATGAGGAGGAATTTCTTTAGTCAGAGGGTAGTGATTCTGTGGAATTTGTTGCCACTGCTGGTCGTGGAGGCCAAGTCAATGGATATTTTTAAGGCAGAGATAGATAGATTCGATGGGCTGAATGGCCTAATTCTGCGCCTATGATTATGAACTCATGAACGAATGAAAAGCAGAGTATTCTGCGATAAGCTTTCACTTCTCAAAGCCCTCAGGCACATGGCAAGGACAGGTCTGGAGGGATGTGGGCCAAAAGCGGGCAGGTGGGACTAGTGTAGCTGGGGCATGTTGTCCGGTGTGGGCAAGTTGGGGCGAAAGGGCCTGTTTCCACGCTGTATCACTCCATGACTACACATAAAAGGAATTTGGGATAACTAAATGTAAAACTTCTGGCTCGATCTTTGAAGAGATGTCTGGAGCTAAATTTTCTAACCTGGTTTAGGTGAAAGAGCAGATATTATGCTGTCCAGATTAAGTTCTTTAACCAGACAGGAGGACAGATGGTGCCTGTGTGGCTACTTATATGATGCAATCTTCTTTCTCTATCCAGATGTCCAGAATGACCAAAAAGGCATATATTTTTTATGATCGCTGCAGGGGATCCTCTTAAACTTAAGTTTGTAATTAAAACTGGCATGGCCCTTGAGTTGGGGCCAATTGTGCATGACGTACATTTAATTAAATGTTCTGCTTGCCTTCAGAACTGCTGCTTCAGTTGGAGGAGATAAAATTTAACTTGTCTAGCAGGGCTGTTTCAAGAGAGAGCTAGACAGGGCTTTTAAAAATAGCGGAGTCAGGGGATATGGGGAGAAGGCAGGAACTGGGTACTGATTGGGGAATGATCAGCCATGATCACATTGAATGGTGGTGCTGGCTCGAAGGGCCGAAAGGCCTACTCCTGCACCTATTGTCTGTTGTTTGTGTTTGCATTAGGGACCAGAGCTATGATGGGGAAGGAGATTTGCATTAAATCCATCAGCCTGAAACAACCTCGTTGACTGTGTGGATTTCCCCTGGGATGCTCCAGTTTGTACCCAAATCCCAAAGGACAACGGAGTTGCTGGGGGATCCGGCCCCTTGCGTGTGGGTGAGAGGCAGAATGTGTCAGGAGTGGATGGGAACGTGAGGAGAGGAAGATGGGTTGGGTGGAGGATTTGTGTGAATGCATTGTCGTGGGCGGAATGGCCTGTAGCCATCCACCATCCACCAGGCGAGATGTCTGTACTCACGGCCAGGCTGACCTGATTTTGGCTCCATCTGACCTTGAGCTCGCCCAACGGGTCCGCGCCGATCGTCCTCTACACCAACACCATCTTACACACTAGCGACAATTTACAATTTTACCAAACCAAAGTAACCTACAAACGTACGTTCTTGGAGCATGGGAGGAAACCGGAGCACCCGGAGAAGACACATGCGGTCGCAGGGAGAACGTACAAACTCCATTTCTCATGGAAATACCATGGGTTGGGAAAGCCCAGTTCAACACAGAAGGTGGTGGAGAGCCACTATCATTGATCACTGCCTTTTGTGCAGGTGTTTCAAAAGAACTGTTCCATAAGACATAGGGGCAGAATTAGGCCATTCGGCCCATTGTCTTCTCTGCCATTCAATCATGGCTAATCTATCTTTCCCTCTTAATCCCATTCCCCTGCCTTCTCCCCATAACCACTGACATCAATACTAATCGAGAATCTATCAATCTCTGCCTTAAAAATATCCATTGATGCCTCCACAGACTTCTGTGGCAATGAATTCCAATGTAGTGTGGGATGCCCTGTCTTCACAGCAAGGTGGACGGACCTGATTAATGTTCCATCTGACCTTGAGCTGGTTCTCGAGAGATTGAACATACTCAAGTGGTTAGAGGATGTGTTGCTCCTCGGGCTTATATTGAAGCAATGTAGGAGGCTGAAGAGAGAGAGGTCAGAGGGGGGGGGGAGGTATGAATGAATGAAATGATAGGAAGGAGACCAAAACTTCAGGGTCATCCTGCAGTGTTCAAATGGGGAGAATCCACAGCACACATTCCAATTCTGAAGAAGGGTTTCGACCTGAAATGCCACTCATCCTCATCCTCCAGAGATGCTGCCTGATCCTCTGTTACTCCTGCATTTTCGATGAGTAAGGTTGGGAGGAAGCTCGAGCAGAATCGTGATAAAAAGGGCGGCACGGCAGAGAGGCGGTATTGGTCCCTCACAGCGCCAGAGGCCCAGGTTCGATCCCGACTCCAGGCGCTGTCTGCATGGAGCTTGTACATTCTCCCCGTGACCGCTTGGGTTTTATCCGGGTGCTCCCGTTTCCTCCCACACTCCAAAGACAATAGACAATAGACAATAGGTGCAGGAGTAGGCCATTCGGCCCTTCGAGCCAGCACCGCCATTCAATGTGATCATGGCTGATCATCCCCAATCAGTACCCCGTTCCTGCCTTCTCCCCATGTCCCCTGGCTCCGCTATTTTTAAGAGCCCTATCTTGAAAGCATCCAGAGAACCTGCCTCCACCGCCCTCTGAGGCAGAGAATTCCACAGACTCACCACTCTCTGTGAGAAAAAGTGTTTCCTCGTCTCCGTTCTAAATGGCTTACCCCTTATTCTTAAACTGTGGGCCCTGTTTCTGGACTCCCCCAACATCGGGAACACGTCTCCTGCCTCCAGCGTGTCCAAGCCCTTAACAATCTTATATGTTTCAATGAGATACCCTCTCATCCTTCTAAACTCCAGTGTACAAGCCCAGCTGCTCCATTCTCTCAGCATATGACAGTCATAAAACCATATAACCATATAACAATTACAGCACGGAAACAGGCCCTCTCGGCCCTTCCAGTCTGTGCCGACCATTTGTTTTCCCCTAGTCCCATCTACCTGCACTCAGACCATACCCCTCCATTCCCATCACGTCCATATACCTATCCACTTTACCTTTAAATGTTAAAATCGTTTAATGCTTAAATGTTAAAATCGATCCTGCCTCCACCACTTCTGCTGGAAGCTCATTCCACACAGCCACCACCCTCTGAGTAAAGAAGTTCCCCCTCACGTTACCCCTAAACTTCTGTCCCTTAATTCTCATGTCCGGCCATCCCGGGAATTAACCGTGTAAACGTGCAGGTTTGTCGGTTAGCTGGCTTCTGTAAAGTGTAAACAGTCTCTCGTGTGTAGGATAGTGCTAGTGAATGAGGTGGTCGCTGGTCGGCACGGACTGGGTGGGCCGAGGGGGCCTGTTTCCTGCGCTTTATCTCCACAGTCTAAAGTGCTGGTGGCCCTGAATTTGCAGTGTGGTAGGGGAGGGCGCACTCGGCTCCCTGGGTGGACAATCACTGCTGGAAAACAAAGAAAGAATCTTTCATTCAGGTCGCGGGAACGAGGAGAGCTGGGTGAGTGAAGCTGGGCGGAGAGGTTTACAGAGAAAACTGCGGCTGAGGATGGATTAGTGAGGTTGGGGGGGGGGGGGGGGGTGTTGAGGATGAAGCTCAAAATCAATGTGCGGAGCTTAAAGAGTGGCGAGGAGTGGAGTGATGGGAATTGAAGTGAAAAAGCTGGAATCAATTAATAGAAATTAGCAATTCATCTGAAAATGTGAGCACAGCAGCTCTATTCCCAGTTACACAAATCAAACCAGACCAAATGCCAGCTCTCCGGAGATTTGTGTCTGGAATAAAGAGAGAAAGAGAGAGAGAGAGAAAAGAAAATTCTGACTGCTAGCAGGTTGGTGTGTGCAGAATCTCAGCGATCTCATTAAGAAAAAGTGGCTCTATCAACACACGCCCAACGATTCCTCACTCCGTCTGCTCATCTTTTTACTCCCTCTCTCACCGCCCCAATTGGGGGGGAGGTGGGGAGAATATCGGACACAGCCTGTCACCCAGGGGGCCCATTGTTCCCTGGGTGATTATGGGCCCCCTGGGTATTATGGAACTCTTGTTCCCTGGGAATTAGAGTTTAGAAGGATGAAGGGGGGGCCTCATTGAAACTTACCCAATAGTGAAAGGCCTGGATAGAGGGGATGCAGAGAGAACGTTTCCACTAATGGGAGAGTCTAGGATTAGAGGTCACAGCTCCAGAATCAAAGGACGCACCTTTAGAAAGGAGATGAAGAGGAATTTCTGTAGTCAGAGGGTGGTGAATCTGTGGAATTCATTGCCACAGGCGGCTGTGGGGGCCAAGTCTATATATATTTTTAAGGGGGAGATTGACTCTTTCTTGATTAATCAGGGCATCGGGGTTTACGGGGAGAAGGCAGGAGAATGGGGTTGGAAGGGATAGATGGATCAGCCATGATTGAATGGTGGAGTACACTTGCTGGGCTAATTCTGCTCCTAGAACTTATGAATTATTGTGACGGAGTTACAAGCGAGGGGTCTTCTCTTCCTCTTCGTCTTCTTGCGTGTGGCGTGCACAGCCTAAAGTTGTGGGACAACTTGTTCCATTTGATCTTATTTGATTGTGCACGCCGGGTAGATTGCATTCGTCGAAACAGGGCGGACCACGTGAAGGTTGCAATCTCCCGCCCCACCAGGGTCTGAAGAAGGGTCTCGACCCGGAACATCCCCTATTGCTTCTCCCCAGAGATGCTGCCTAACCCGCTGAGTTACTCCAGCTTTTTCTGCCTACCTTCAGCCTCAGTGTGACGGTCTGGGCTGACATCCCTTCATGGAGCCATGGACAATAGACAATAGACAACAGGTGCAGGAGTAGGCCATTCGGCCCTTCGAGCCAGCACCGCCATTCAATCCGATCATGGCTGGTCATCCCCAATCAGTACCCCGTTCCTGCCTTCTCCCCATATCCCCTGACTCCGCTATTTTTAAGAGCCCTATCTAGCTCTCTCTTGAAAGCATCCAGAGAACCTGCCTCCATCGTCCTCTGAGGCAGAGAATTCCACAGACAGAAGGAGTAACATCATGATCAGCGGCACCAGGTTTCGACGGGGGGGGGGGGCGTTAAACCTAGCCCTTCATCTCTTGGAAAGGTTCCCATGCAGCACTCTGAAGAAGACCATTGGAATGACCCCTGGCAGCCTGGCTGATGGATCAGTTGGCTTCGCTTAGATGAATCACCCGGCCATTAACAGACTGCTGACTGGGAGACTGCTGTGGTCAAATAGCCTGACATATCCCCTCATTGAACAGAGCTACTACATTTCCAACTACTTTGTTGGTTGCCAAGTGCATTACGATGGCCCCAGGTCACGAGGGGCACTGGTGGGGAAATTAAACTGTTTATTAAAATAAAGTAGAATTTAAAAATATATTACCAATGGCGACCTTAAGCCCACCCGGCTCACAAAGGTATTTCAGCTACAAAATCATGAGAGGAATATATTGGGTAGGCACATAGAGTCTCTTGCCCAGGGTAGGGGAATTGAGAACCAGAACACATAGGTTTAAGGTGAGGCGGGGAAAGATTTAATAGGAACCTGAGGCCTAACGTTTTCATACTAAGGGTGGTCGGTGTATGGAACGAGCTACCGGAGGAGGTAGTAGAGGCAGATATTATCGCAACGTTTAGGAAATATTTAGACAGGTACTTTTGTACCCGATCCTGACTAGGGGTGCTTGTCTGTACTGAGTTTGTACGTTCTCCTGCGTGTGTTTTCTCCGAGATCTTCGGTTTCCTCCCACACTACAAAGAAGTATAGGTTTGTGGGTTAATTGGCTTGGTATAAACGTCAAGCTGTCCCTAGTGTTAATGTGAGGAGATCTCTGGTCGGCGCGGACTTAGTGGGCCGAAGGGCATGTTTCCGTGTGGTATCGCTAAACTAAACTAATCGAAGGTAGACACAAATGCTGGAGAAGCTCAGCGGGTGTGGCAGCATCTATGGAGCGAAGGAAATAGGCAACGTGTCAGGCCGAAAACCTTCTTCAGACTGATATAGGTTGGGGGGGGGGGGGGGGGGGTGAGAGAGAAGAAAGGAGAAAGGAAGAGGAGCTGGAGGGCTGAGGGAGAGCTGAGAAGGGGAGGAGACAGCATGGACTAAACTAAGACAGGTTTAGAGTGATAAGGGCCAAATGCAGGCAGGTGGGTCCAGTATAGGTGGGACATGTTGGCCGATATGGCAAGTTTGGGATGAAGGGTCTGTTTCCACGCTGTAACACTCTATGACACTATGAAAGGACATCAGTTGTCCTTACCTGGCATTGAGGATATGTAACCCAGACCACTAAAATGGGAGAGACTTTTTTGAAATGACTTAGCAAGATACTCGCTTGTAACTACTGCAGGACATCAGTGGCTCAAGAAGGTGGAAGGTGATCCCAGGAATGAGTAAGTTAACCAATGTTGAACGTTTGTCTGCACTGTACTCGCTGGAGTTTAGAAGAATGAGGGGGGACCTCAGTGAAACATGCAGAATAGTGAAAGGCTTGTTTAGAGTGGATGTGGAGAGGATGTTTCCACCAGTGGGAGAGTCTAGGACTAGAGGTTCAGACCTTTCGTCAAAGTGCCTGCAGTCAATATAATAAAAGGATGTTCTTTTAGAAAGATGAGGAGAAATTTCTTACAGAGGGTGGTGAATCTGTGGAATTCTTTGCCACAAAAGGCTGTAGAAGCCAAGTTGGTGGATATTTTTGAGGCAGAGATGGATAGATTTTTGATTGGTACAGGTATCAGAGGTTATGGGGAGAAGGCAGGAGAATGTGGTTAGGAGGGGAAAATAGATCAACCATGATTGAATGGCAGAGTGGACTTGATGGGCCGAATGGCCTAATTCTACTCCTATCACTTATGACCTTATAATCTTCTGACCTTCTCAAGGGCAACTAGAGAAGGGCACTAAATGTAATCCAGAGCAGTGAGGCTTATTCCAGGAAAGGCTCATTGTTGCCACGTGTAACAACAGCAGCTGACCATCTCCAAAGATCCAAAGGGGAGTACGGCAAGTGATAGGTGGATACAAGGGTGGGGGGAGTGGGGGGGGGGGGGGGGAGGGGGGGGGGGGGGTAGGGGGGTAGATTGGCAGATGGTTGGACAGAGGCCAGAGATGAAAAGACAACTGGGAGTGAATGGTAGAGGAGGTGTGGATTGTGAAGCCAGGCTTTGTCCTGCTCCCACCTCTCTTCCAGCTTTCTCCCCTCTCCCTCACCATAATCAGTCGGAAAAAGAGTCCCGTGTGGAATTCTCTGCCACAGAAGGCAGTGGAGGCCAATTCACCCCAAGAGAGTTAGATAGAGCTCTTGGATGCTAGCAGAATCAAGGGATATGGGGAGAAGGCAGGTGTGGGTCACTGATTGTGGATGTTCACCAATTATCACAATGAATGGCAGTGCTGGCTTGAAGGGCCGAATGGCCTCCTCCTGCACCTATTTTCTAGGTTTCTATGTTGCTATCTACATTCTCCAGAGATGCTGCCTGACCCATTGAGTTACTCCAGCACGTTGAGTGTGTTTTTTGTTTTGTAAGCCAGCATCTGCAGTGGGTCTGACTATTACAGCGGTATATTTACTGTCCATTTAATGAGCAGGTAGTGGGTGGTTTCATATCTCACCTACTGTGAAAGACAGTGTGGCATTCCTTCAGCATTGCTTGGGAATATCAGTCAATATTGGCAATAATGGAAATGAGCCAAAACAAAAGTGTACATCGCTTGTAACGCCAGAGACCCGGGTTCAATCCTGACTACAGTTGCTGTCTGTGTGGAGTTTGCGTGGGTTTTCTCCGAGATCTTCGGTTTCCACCCACACTCCAAAGACGGACAGGTTTGTAGGTTGATCGACTTGGTATGAATGTAAATTGCCCCTAGTGCGTGTAGGATGGTGTTAATGTGCGGGGATGGCTGGTCAGCGCGGACTAAGTGGGCCGAAGGGCCTGTTTCTGTGCTGTAATGCATCCACTAAAATGCATCCGGGCTAGATCCCCCTCTGAGCACAAGGGGCCGATGCAAATTTGAATGTAAACGGTCAATATAACATCGGCACCAAGTGCACACATTATTCATGCATCATCTTCCAAATCATGCGTGTCAGTGAGGTTAATCTGATTTCCGAGGATCAATGAAGTCAGTCACCATTTATTGCAAGCCTTGTCGGCGGTTAACAGCAAATGAAATTAAAACTTCCACCGAGCGAGCATGTCGAACGTACTGCGATTCCATGTGAGTGCATGGATTAGCAGTGGAAAGTCTGGTTTGGGATTGTCTCGCCTCCCCCCCACCCCCAACACCCCTCCAGGCATGAGAATAGGCACGGAGGCGCAGCGGTAGAGTTGCTGCCTTACAGCGCCAGAGACCAGAGTTTGATCCTGACTTAGGGTGCTGCCTGTACAGAATTGATACGTTCTCCCCGTGACCTGCGCGGGTTTTCTCCGAGATCTTCAGTTACCCCCCACGCTCCAAAAGACGTAATGGTTTGGAGGGTAATTGGCTTGGTGTACATGTGCAATTTCACCTAGTGTGTGTAGGGTAGCGTTTGTGTGCGGGATCTCTGGTCGGCACAGACTCAGTGGGCCAAAGGGCCTGTTTCCGCGCAGTATCTCTAAACTAAACTGAACCGCGGCATGTCCTTTAACTTTAGAGATAAAGCACAGAAACAGGCCCTTTGGCTCACTGAGTCCGCGCCAACCAGCCATCACCCCCATACATAGAAACATAGAAAATAGGTGCAGGAGGAGGCCATTCGGCCCTTCGAGCCAGCACCGCCATTCATTGTGATCATGGCTGATCGTCCCCTATCAATAACCCGTGCCTGCCTTCTCCCCATATCCCTTGACTCCACTAGCCCCTAGAGCTCTATCTGACTCTCTCTTAAATCCATCCAGTGACTTGGCCTCCACTGCCCTCTGTGGCAGGGAATTCCACAAATTCACAACCCTCTGGGTGAAAATGTTTTTTCTCACCTCAGTCTCAAATGGCCTCCCTTTTATTCTAATTCTGTGTGGCCCCCTGGTTCTGGACTCGCCCAACATTGGGACCATTTTTCCTGCATCTAGCTTGTCCAGTCCTTTTATAATTTTACATCCACTAGGACTATCCTGCACAGGCTGGGGATAATTGCCAATTATCCTACAAACGTGCATGTGTTTGGAGCGTGGGAGGACGCTGGAGCACGCAGAGAAAACAAGGTACAGACAAACTCCGTGCAGACAGTACCCAAGGTCAGGATCGAACCTGGGTCCCTGGCGCTGTAAGGCAGAAACACTGCCACTGGGCCACCGTGCACCTCATCTGCGGGCGGGCGGTCTGTTATTTCAGCCGGTGAAGTGCTAAGGAGGGCAACCAGAGTCACGCCACAAGGGCAGCAGAGATGTCTGATATGGGCATCAGCTGCTGTGGCAGAAGACAGGACCTAGGTGTAGGCTTTTGATATCGAACCTCAGATGGATCAAAAAAGTGACAAATATTTTAGAATGAAAGTGATTTAAACTAACTTTAAAAGGGCTCTGGAAGGAAGGAAGAAAGACACGAACACCGCTTGGAGATAGATTGAACTTCAAAGGAAAGATGATTTGCTTTTGTTAGTGCCTGAGCAGGAACTGAACATTTTTTGTTTTGGTGCTTTGTGGTCAGTGGGAATCAGACGCACAGATGCTTTCAAGTGGAGAAAGACTTGAGGCTCCTGTATTCTTCGCTTTGCAGATATTGGATGCATGGTGGTTTCTTCATCTGTTGTACGATCTGAGTGAAAGATTTGATCAGTTACAGGACAGCCTGACAGGAGAACTGTCATCTCCAATCTCAGCAGCAATCCACCACGTCTGTGGACAGATGCAACGCTGCAATTTGCAATGCAATGATTGTACATAAAAGGTAACCAGTGCCGGGATGTGTGCGTAAGGAGCTATATACGTGCGAGTGGTTCTGTGCTCTTCGCTGGTTTGTGCCCTAAATATCTGCCATTCGGTAGGACAACAGGGCTCCAATTACCTTTCATAGAAAATAGGTGCAGGAGGAGGCCATTCGGCCCTTCGAGCCAGCACACGCCATTCATTGTGATCATGGCTGAAGATCAGAAGAAGGGTCTCGACCCGAAGCGTCGCTCGTTCCCTCTCGCCAGAGACGCTGCCTGTCCCGCAGAGTTACTCCAGCATTTTGTGTCCAAAACACGTCCTCACGCAGGCCAACAGGCCTGTAAACTGTGATACACGCAGAATGATCGTATGATGTGCAATAAAGCAAACTCAATTGGCCTGATTGGAGGGTGGTTGTGTGTAAAATCATGGGATGTGACATGTAGGGATTGTGTGTGTGGGTTAATCTTGGGATGACTTGAGGCGAAGGAGATATGTGGGGCCTATTCTGAGAAGGGATGTCAAGAGGTAGATGTGATTTAATTCTGAAATAGAAACAAAAAGCTGGAGTAACTCAGCAGGTCAGACAGCATCCCTGGAGAACAGGAATCGGTGATAATTCCGGGTCGAGACCCAGATCCAGGATGGAAATTGGGGATTCACTGGATATTTTCAAGATTTAGCTCTTAGGGATCAAGGAATGTGGGGAAAAGCCGGAACGGGGTACTGATTTTGGATGATTAGCCATGATCATATTGAATGGCAGTGCTGGCTCGAAGGGCCGAATGGCCTACTCCTGCAGCTATTTTCTATGTTTCTATTACAGAAGCATGAAAGTTCAATTTCAACCGAAGAGACACAGCGCAGAAACAGGCCCTTCGGCCCACCAAGTCCGTGCCGACCAGCGATCACCCCGTACACTAACTCTATCCTACACACTAGGGGCAATTTACAAATTTTACCAAAGCCAATTTACTGATGAAGGGTCTCGACCCGAAATGTCGATTATTCCTTCTCTCCACAGATGCTGCCTCACCCGCTGAGTTTCTCCAGCATTTTTGTCAAGGGCCTGTCCCACTGTACGAGGTAATTCGAATGAATTCTCCCGTGTTTTCCCCCGATTCGAACTCGGAGAATGTCCGTAGCAGGTCCGTAGGAGTTCGTGGATGTCTCGTAGCGGCACGTACGAGTAACAGTCGGTACTCGGGAAATCCCTTAAAACTTGTGATGTTTTTTCAACACTGTGAAAAATGTCCACGAGTAAAAAAATACTCGTGATGAAAAAAATGGTTACTTTTTACTCGTACGAGCCGCTACGAGACATCCACGAACTCCTACGGTCATTCTCCCAGTTCGAATCAGGGGAAAACTCGGGAGAACTCTTGAATGACCTTGTACAGTGGGACAGGTCCTTTAGTTTAGTTACAGCGTGGAAACAGGCTCTTCGGCCCACCGAGTCAGTACCGACCACTAATCACCCGTACACTAACACTATGCTACACACTTTACAATTTGTACTGAAGCCACTGAAACCGGTGCACCCAGAGAAAACCCACATGGTCACAGGGAGAACATCCACGTGTACAGACAGCACCCGTAGTCAGGATCGAACCGGGGTCTCTGGCGCTGTAAAGGGCCTGTCCCACGAGCATGCGACCTGTATGCGGCAAGCGCGACCAAACCAGAAGCGGGGGTCGCGCGGAGGTCGAGTGATCCCCGTACAGGGCCGGTGACACCAGCATGCGCCTGCATGCGGCGAGCGCGACTCAAACCGGAAGCGGGGGCCACGCGCAGGTCGGGTGAGTGACGCCAAGTTGGAGCGAAGTCCGCGGTAAGTTCACAAGGACAGAGAGGGGCACGGAGGCTCACACAGAGAGGGTCACGGAGACACATACAGAGAGGGGCACGGAGGCACACACAGAGAGGGGCACGGAGGCACATAGAGAGGGTCACGGAGGCACACAGAGAGAGTCACACAGAGAGGGTCAAGGAGGCACGACGTCGAGGCGGTGCGCACGTCCTCGATGCGGCTGCGGGCCTGTCGGCCGTTGCTGCGCGGAATTTTGAACGCGGTCAGTTTTTCGGAGCCCCGCGCGATGTCGGGACCAGCTCCGCACAACTCCATACGGCTCCGGCGATCGAAGTGGGACAAGCCACGCGAGGCCGTACGGCTGAAGCGACCACGTTAGGTCGCGCTCGCCGCATGCAGTCGCATGCTGGTGGGACAGGCCCTCCCCCCCCCCCCCCCCCCCCCCCCCCCCCCCCCCCCCCCCCGATGTTCAGTGCGTTTAACGGACAGTGGCAGAATAATATGTTACCAGTTTCATAATCCAGAGGGCTGGACTAAAGATCACAAGGCACAAAGGGACACAAATTGCTGGAGTAACTGAAATCAACAGATCGGACAGCATCTATGGAGAACTTGAAAAGGTTACATTTCGGGTTAAGAACCTTCTTCAGACTTCTTCAGTAGGGAGTGGGGGGGAGAAGAGAGAAAGGGGAGAGGCAGGCATTGCATGGCTAATAACAGGTCAACATAAGATAGACACAAGATGCTGGAGTAACTCAGCGGGTCAGGCAGCATCTCTGGAGAGGTGAATGGGTGACTTTTCGGGTCGAGACCCTTCTTCAGAAGAAGTCTGTAGAAGGGTCAGAACCCAAAATATCACCTATTCCTTTTCTCCAAAGATGCTGCCTGGCCCGCTGAGTTACTCCAGCATCTTGTGTCTACTGTATCTTCAATGTAAACCAGCATCTGCACAATGAACAATGGAGTTTTAAGTGCTCAAATGTATCATTTATTATGTTTCTCCAGTCATTCAAGCACTGGTGGTGCTGAAGTTAAGTTAATAGAGTCACACCCAAAGTCTGGATGAAGTCGACATGAGTTCAAATCCCGCTCGGGCAGCTGGGGAAATTAAATTAAAGCAATTCAATACATTTGGAATAAAAAGATAGCAACACAACTCTGTGGGATTATTGTAAAAACCCTTCAATCACAGTAATATTGTTCAAGGAAGAAGATCAGTCATCCGTAACCAGCCTGGCTTATGGATGGCCTCTGACCCGCCAATGCGTTTAACCTTTAACCAGCTTCTGCAAAGGGCTGCTGAGTTCAGAGTGCCGCACATTTTCGGAACCAATTAGGAGGAGAAAGTAAATGCTAGCCTTGGCCCAGCTGCCCACATCCCGTGAATAAATAAGAAAAGTGAGATTTGTTGGTTTAATATCTATGTTTGAAGATGCTGACAATTCTCAAGGGCAGAATGAGTGGGGATTTAAGAGTCTGTGGCATTTTGGAATGGAACCCAAGTGTAAAATACTTTCTTTACAAACGTCGACCTCCCTAAGGAGAGGACGTGCCTGCATTAAGATGTCTTCAACGCTGCCGGTAGGTGACCCAAGGTGACTGGTGTCCGCACTTCCAAGTAGCCAGCGGATGGTTCCATTCCAATCAAGCAGAGGAAGAGGACACCCACGTAAACAAACTGTCAATTAAATAAAGTTCGGAAACAAGGAACTGCAGATTCTGGTTTAGCTCAGTTCTGTTCTGGGGCACAGCGCGGAAACAGGCCCTTTGGCCCACCGAGTCCGCACTGACCAGCGATCCCCGCACACTAACACTATCCTGCACACAATAGACAATAGACAATAGGTGCAGGAGTAGGCCATTCTGCCCTTCGAGCCAGCACCGCCATTCAATGTGATCATGGCTGATCATCCCCAATCAGGAACCCCATTCCTGCCTTCTCCCCATATCCGGATCTCTACTGCTGAGCCACAGTGCCGCCCCTGTTTTCGAAGCCTCCTCTGTTTACCCGCAGCTTTTGCCTGCATCTTCCAATTAGCAATTTCTTACATTATGCAACAATGGAATATAAAATGAATAGGAACACAAACTCAATCAGCAAACAACACAGATCTGCCTCTTCGTTCCTGGACTGTTAATAATTGGATATGTTCATTAAAGAAAACTTGTGGTTCTGTACATTCTGGAGAGCAATAAATTGAGCTCTCATTTCACACCTTTCTCCAAACGTTACTCTGTGGTATCAATAAGAACAACACAATCTACTTAGTTTTGTTTAAATTAAAAATCTTCCTTGCAAGAAAACAGGAGAAACACAAGACCCAACAGTGCAATTAACAACTCGCTCTGAAATTGGCAGAACAAGCTATACAAAATGCATTAGGCTTCGTTTAAGGCTTCTTTCAAGGTTAATGATGCTTTATTGCGGACCAGTTTATTGAGGGAACGGAACAGTGACTCAACGCCAGCAGTACATGTGAATGTTGATGTGTTCGGTATTGCGGGAGGAAAGATTAATGTTGCAAGGAGCTGAAGTCAGTGTCCTCGGGATCAGCATTGGGAGAGGTTCCCTTGTATCATCGCTAGGAGGATCAGTGACTTGGAGCCAATGCTGGGATCAATCACCCATTGCCAACATCTGGGTCACTCCTACATGAGTTCACAAGTTATAGGAGTAGAATTAGGCCATTCGGCCCATCGAATCTACTCCGCCATCCAATCATGGCTGATCTCTGCCCCCTAATCCCATTTTCCTGCCTTCTCCTCATAACCCTTGACACCCGTTCTAATCAAAAATTTGTTTATCTCTGCCTTAAAAATATCCACTGACTCTCTAGGTGCTTCCGGTTGGTTTGATCACTCAGTGCCAACACTGGATTAAACTAGACACAAAAAGCTCTGGATAGAAGGAATAGGTGATGTTTCCGGTCGGTTCATGACCCCAGTTTGAAGAAGCATATCGACCCGAAACGTCAGCTGTTCCTTTTCTGCAGAGATGCTGCTTGCCCCGCTGAGTTACTCCAATTTTATTTGTTCATCTTCGGTATAAACTAGTATCTGCAGTTCCTCCCTGCACTGGAGAAAACTACTTGGAGGCAACATTGGGATCAATCCCAATGGAAAATTATTGGCGTTACTTTTGAAGGATGACATTAGTTAACCAGAAATAATATTGTCAATAATCCTGAAGGTACAACAATGCAATCAATCTCTCAGAGTAACAATGGAGTCAAACACGAAGGAATAACATTGAGGCCTCTTCTTCTGTCGTGTGGCGTGCACAGCCTAAAGTTGTTGGACAACTTGTTCTAGTTGATCGTCTGTGTGTGCACGTCGAGTTGATTGCATTAGTCGAAACAGGGCGGACCACGTGAAGGTTGCAATCTTCCACCCCCACATTGAGGCTAATCCCCCAGGAGTCATACTGGGGACAATCTTGGAATAGCATTGGTATTAATTTTTCAGTGAAATCGTTGGGTTAATTATAAGGGCTTACGTTGGGCTTGAGTTTCCATTGCTAATTGGGGTTGGCATCCATTGGCAATGCAACAATCGCTCCCCTTGTTCTTACACTGTTAGAACATCTCCCTGTCAAGGATTGGGGTCACTGTGTACTGTAGACGAATGCTTGTTGAATTTATTAAATTATGTATCGTTTATCCTGCTCGCCCTTCAAACTGAAGTGCAATGTACCCGCCAGCTTTGCTAATTAAGACGGCCACAGGCATCACGTGCTATGTAGAATTCCAATCCACATCCGAATGGTGCATCTACTCACTCGTCCTATCTTACCTGCCCTCCGTGTCTCTCCAATGAAGACTGAGTATCACTGCACTAATACTATACCACAGTCTGCAATCTGAGAGATATTGAAATCAGAGCCAGAACTCTTTCCAGCAGGATGTTTCAAGGAGTTGAACATCTGGGCTACGGGGAGAGGTTGAATACACTGGGATTATATTCCTTGGAGCGTAGGAGTATGTGATCTTAAAGAGGTTTATAAAATCACAAGAGCGATCGATCGGTAAGACGCACAGGGTCTCTTGCCCAGAGTAGGGGAACCGAGAACCAGAGAACATAGGATGAAGGTGAAGGGGGAAAGATTTAATAGGATTCTGAGGGGTAACTTTTTCACACGAAGGGTGGTGGGCATATGGAACGAGCTGCCAGAGGAGATAGTTGAGGCAGGGATTATCGCAACATGGATAGGACAGGTTTACAGGGATATGGGTTAAATGCAGGCAGGTGGGACTAGTGTAGATGAGACATGTTGGTGGGTGGGGGCAAGTTGGGCCCGTTGGCACACTGTATCAATCTATGACTCTAATGCGACGAGATATTTCATTTGAGAGAGTGGATTCAGAGGCAAGGGCGCTACGCAGTGAGACACGGCTAAAAGGCAATGCCAGCAGTGAAGCGACTCTCCCTCAGTGTGGCACGACACTACCTGCTTCCCAGTGGGAACTGCACCCTACAACTCAGAGGGCTGCTCATTCACCCACGATCGGCCTAATACAAATAGATGACGTAGGCAGATTATACTGCTTGCTCTGACATTAGGAAGTTAATTTTTGTAGTGAGCTTATCAATTAGATTGATTAGATTCTCTAAGCAAAATCAGTATCAGTATCTTTTTTGAGCCTCAGGGAAAAGACTTTGATTTGGTCTACTGTCAAATTTAAGATTCATTAAATCTGACAATAACAAACTAGTGGCGTTTTTTTTTTTTCTCCCCGTGTCAAACTCGAAAAACACATTGATCAAAGTATTTCAAGGTCAGGAAATAAAGATTTGAAGGCTGGAAATGATCATAATTCATGTTGACTGCATCTCCCTTTCTCCTGCCTCATTCATGTCCAACTATTTTAATTTGCCATTTGTTTAGTTTAGTTTAGAGATACAACGTGCAAACAGGCCCTTTGGTCCGCACCGACCAGCGATCCCCGCACATTAACACTTTCCTACACCCACTGGGGACAATTTTTTTACATTTACCAAGCCATTTAACCTACAAACCAGTACGTCTTTGGAATGTGGGAGGAAACCGGCGATCTCGGAGAAGACCCACGCAGGTCACGGGGAGAACGTGCAAACTCCGTACAGAGGGCACCCAGGTCTGCGGCGCTGCATTCGCTGTAAGGCAGCAACTCTACCGCTGCTCCACCGTATTACCAGAGGAGGAATTAAAATCATAAGCTTCAGTTTCAAACAAAATGGCCTGCGAAATTTCATTGAGTGGTGCGTCAATCTCGTGTGTTCAAACTTTACCGTTACACTTTAGACATTGGAGATACGGCGTGGAAACAGACCCTTCCGCCCAGCGAGTCCTTGCTGACCGGCGATCTGCCCGTTCATTAACATGATCCTATACATCCTGAAAACAGACAACAGACACACACGGTTTTGTCGCGAAACAGAACAGTGAAATTCTTCCTTGCAGCAGCACAACAGGATATGTAAACATAGTGGACACAAAACGCTGGAGGAACTCAGCGGGTGAGGCAGCATCTCTGGAGAGAAGGATTGGGCGACGTTTCGGGTCGAGAGACTGATGTCAGGGGAGGGGACGGGACAAAGACAGAATGTAGTCGGAGACAGTAAGACTAGTGGGAAGGGGAAGGGGATGGAAAGAGAGGGAAAGCAAGGGCTATCTGAAGTGGGAGAAGTCAATGTTCATACCGCTGGGGTGTAAGCTGCCCAAGCGAAATATGAGGCGCTGGTCCTCCAATTTGCGCTGGGCCTCACTCTGACAATGGAGGAGGCCCAGGGCAGGAAGTCCTGTAAACATACTCCGTAAAAGCCATAATGAACAACAACAAAAAAAATAATGCAATAAATCATGGGAGGAATAGATCGGAATAGATCGGGGAGATGCACAGTCTCTTGCCCAGAGTAAGGTAATCGAGACCCAGAGGACATACAGTAGGTTTAAGGTCAGGGGGAAACGACTTAATAGGAATCTGATTAACTTTTTCACACAAAAGGTGGTGGGTGCATGGAACAGGCTGCCAGAGGAGGTGGTTGAGGCTGGGACTATCCCAATGTTAAAGAAACAATTAGACAGGTACAAGGATAGGACATGTTTGGCGGGATATGGACCAAGCGCAGGCAGGTGGGACTAGTGTAGCTGGGACATGTTGGCTGGTGTGGGCAAGTTGGGTCAAAGGGACCTGTTTCCATGCTGTATCACTCTATGACTCTCAATGTTCAATATATATATATATATATATAAGTGTGGACTCAGTGGGATGAAGAGCCTGTTTCCATGCTTTGTCTACAAAATAAACAAAACAATGGAAGTTCCCTACTCAAAATCTGCACCGTTTTACTTCAGTGATGTTTGCCTGCGGCAAAACATTAGCTTTGTGTGTTGTTGGGGTTGCTGTTTACTGCTGCTGTGAATTGTTCACTTTGAACAAGCCCTTGCATTTTGGCTCCATTGCCTGCTGGGCTGTGTTCGTGTTGGCCTAATATGGACACGGTGCTGAGACTGGTCGAATTTCAGACGCGGGGCAAAGTGTGGGGGATTGACCAGCAAAGCTATGACCCTGCTGACGTCCGCCAAAAACCTGGTGGAACACCATGGAAACTCGAGGGTCTGCCTCGTCTTACTTACAGCCTCCATTTATAATGCCCATATTGTCCATTTAAACACAAGGAACTGTAGATTCTGCTTTACGAAAAAAGACTGGAGTAAATGCTGGAAAAGTGGCACAGTGGACAGCGATAGAGTTGCTGTCTTACCGCTCCGGAGAACCAGGTTGTATCCTGACTAAAGGTTGTAGCCTGTCCCACTTTCATGACCTAATTCACGACCTCTGCCAAGTTTGCCCTCGACTCATACTCGCAGCATGGTCGGCACGAGGTCGTAGGTAGGTCGCAGTTAGGTCGCAGCAGGCCGTGATGCTAGTCGGGACTCGTGGCAGTAGCCCTTTTTCTCGCCTGAGGAGGAGTGCGTGAATTAGGTCCTGTATGGAGTTTGTACGTTCTCCCCGTGACCTGCGTGGGTTTTTTCCGGTATCTCTGGGTTCCTCCCACACTCCAAAGACGTACAGATTTGTAGGCTAAATGGCTTGGTAAAAAATTGTAAATTGACCCTTGTGTGTGTGTGGGATAGTGTTAGTGTTAGACAGGTACGACACTTGGATAGGACAGGTTTGGCGGGATATTGACCAAATGTAGGCGGGTGGGACTAGTGGAGCTGGCACATGTTGGCCAGTGTGGACAAGTTGGTCAAAAGGGCCTGTTTCGGCACTGTATCTCTAAACTAAACTAAATTAAACTGAACTCAGCAGGTCAGGTAGACATCTCTGAGCATGGATAGGTGATGTTTCGGGTGGTGACCCTTCTTCAGACTGATTGTGGTGCGGGGTAGGGTAGAGGGGAGAAAGATGGGAGAGAGGAGGTTTCGACAAAGCCTGATAACATAGAACTAGTCATAGAGTTGTAGAGTCATAGTGTGGAAACGGGTCCTTTGGCCCAAATTGCCCACACCGGCCAACAAGTCCCAGCTACACTCGTCCCACCTGCCTACGTTTGGTCCATATCCCTCCAAACCTGTCCTATCCATGTACCTGTCTAACTGTTTCTTAAACGTTGCGATAGTCCCAGCCTCAGCTACCTCCTCTGGCAGCTCGTTCCATACATCTACCGCCCTTTGTGTGAAAAAGTTGCCCCTCAGATCCTATTAACTCTTTTTCCCCCCTCACCTTAAACCTATGTCCTCTGGTCCTCCATTCACCTACTCTGGGCAAGAGACTCTGCATCTAGTGTGGATGGGTGTTTCGATGGTGTGCCGAAGGGCCTGTTTCTACCCTTTATCTTTTAATCAAATGACCACAGAGTTAGGCCAACAATAGAAACTGCTGCCTCCACTGTCAAATGACCCTTCGCTGTTTGCTTCCAAACTCTCATGTGGCAGCAGAGATAATTGGAGCAAAATGCTGTGAAGATGTATTTCAGCAGGTCATTGGGAAACCAGGACTCTGTTGGCTTGTGTGATTTGAATCCACAGTGAATCCTATACAGAGAGTCTTTTATTTGAGAGAGTTTGAAATGGTGATATTGCAAACAGCATTTACTTCAAAGAGCCCCCCCATTTAATTCACAAACAGCGATGCCCTGGGTTTGAGCCTCGAAGTAGGATTCTGCTACCGTAAAAATTTATTGCTGCATCATCTCGCAAGGGTGCAATTTCAGTTTGCAGGTTTCTCCGGCTGACCTCCTCCTCCGGGATTTACGAATAAAATCATCCGCAGCAGAGGGTTTTAAGGTCTCTCTCTCATCTTGTCTGACAGGTGTTAAGGGCCACAAGCTGAACGAGTTTGGTCAGAATAAATCCAGAGCCTTGGGGACAGGAGAACACTGCAGTAGAAGTGCCTGGAATTCAGGATAACTCAACCGAGACACAGTATCCATGAGAGTGTACGATACAGAGGGCTTAAGAAATGGAAATATCGTGTCATTACGATCGGTAGAATTTGCAGACTGCGCAATGAGGAAATTGACAATGCAGATAGGAGTAAGGGGAAAGGAAAAAAATCGCTTTTTCTGCTGCCAGACAATTTTAAGTTTCTTCTATTTTGTAATTATTCCGGATAATAATGCAAGACCTGTTTTTGCCTCTTTATCCCTCAGGTTCTCAGCCTGAGCTCACAAGCAATTGAACAAACTAATTCAGGCTCGATCATTCAACAGCTTACTTCAGTCCAAATCTCAGAAGAGCAGCCTGACATCTTTCTATTTCCTGCACTTTCTGTCCCCAAGATTCTCTGGAGGAAACAGTCGATTCCTGTGTCAACTGATGCGCGATGTTGGAGATAATGTGGCATGGAGAATCAGATTGTGCTCACTTCATATAACAGCCTTGTTGTCAGTAGCGAAGGGTGTGGGTTTAAGTGTGTGGGATAAACTGAAGGTAGACACAAAAAAAGCTGGAGTAGCTCAGTGTCAGGGTCAGGCAGCATCTCTGGTGAAAACAATAGGTGATGTTTTAGCTTGAGACCTTTCTTCAGACTGAAGAAGACTGAGTGAGGAAGTATCTCGGACCCAAAACGTCACCAATTCCTTTTGTCCTGAGATGTTGCCTGACCCGCTGAGTTACTCCAGCTTTTAGGTGTCTGGGCTGGGGGTTACTTGAAAGGTTTGACCCAATCCCATAAAGTTATGATTAGTGTCTTAATTTCTTCTCAATGCTTAATTAGCTTCTTAATCGCTTAAGCCCCTGTGCCACTTAGGCGATTGTTCCGGCGACTACAGGCGACTAGACTGTTGCCACATGGCCACGGGGTGACGCCTGTATAGTCGTGAGTAGTCTCATCAAGTCGCCTAAAGAGTTGCAATGTTTTTCTGGTCGCTGCTGGATTTTTGAAATGTTCAAAACTCTTCGGCATCTGTGGGCTTGACGTAACTTGGCGTGATTTGTCTTCTCCTGTCGATGGTGCTGTCGGAGGTCGTCGCCAGGATGACGCAGGTTGTTGCCAGGTGACGTAGGCTGTCGCCGGGTGCTGACTTCGGTGAATTCCATTGGCGACTACCCACGCCAACTTGCGGCGTTAGGTATCGGCGAATGAATTGTCTTCAGTTAGTCGCTGACAGGGAACTTGCTTGTCGTAGCTTGTCACGGTTGGATGTAGGTTGACTTCTGTTGTCGTAGGTTGTCGCCTGTGTGGTCATAGGTGCGGTCGTAGGTGGACGTCCTAATGGGTCGCCGGTTGTCGGTAGCTTGCCGTAGCTTGTCGTAGACATTGCCGTAGGGGGGGTCCAGTCGCCGCTTTTGCCGGCAGTTGCCGAAACAGACGCCCGAGTGGGACAGGCCCTTTTACTTACCGAGTATCAGCTCTGTCTCTGCTCTCTCCCATGTAAAAGGGTTAGCAGTGGGCCAGGTAAACTAGATAACTCCAAAATGCTGGAGTAACTCAGCGGGACAGGCAGCATCTCTGGAGAGAAGGAATGGGCGACGTTTCGGGTCGAGACCCTTCTTCAGACTGAGCGTCGGGCGAGAGGAAGACACAGATTTAAGGAAGGGTAAGGTGTGAAAACAAGACATCAAAAGAGATGAGGTTTAAGGAAAATGTGGAATAGGTCAGTGTTAGCTAGGAGAAGGTGTCAACAAAGCCAGCAGGTCAAATGTAATCGGGGACAGTCAGACTGGTTGGAGAAGTAGGATGGGGGTGGGAAGGAGAGAGAGGGAGAACAAAGGTTACTTGAAGTTGGAGAAGTCAAAACCGAAGAAGGGTCTCGACCCAAAACGTCGCCCATTCCTTCGCTCCAGAGATGCTGCCTGTCCCGCTGAGTTACTCCAGCATTTCCTGTCCATCCACTGTCACAAGTAATCTGCTCAGTATTTTGAAGCGCAGGAATGTTAAAAGAAAAGTCACCGAGCAATAAATCAATTTCCTCGATGTGCTTCCTGCATTCCTAATGGGATAAGTCACCAGCATATAATCTATCCGATATGGTTCACGCTCTGGAGTAAAGCCGCCAGTACAGTGTCACTTGTTCAATCTTCAGTTGCGGTTAACAAACTGTCTGCAAGGATCTCCATTTTCTTCAGATAGCCGTGATAATAAAAGACCTTTGAACCTTTGAATCCAAATTTGTCCCAACAGAGCAGGAGGCCGAGTGCATGGACTGGACTGGACTTTGAAAACGGCGCCAAAACCTGGCGACGCCAGGTTTGGTGGTCTCAGTGAACTATTTCTGTACACTTTACTAATCTGTACTTACCTGCGGCAATAGTTTACTGAACTGTGTGTTGGGGTGGGAGATTGCAACCTTCACGTGGTCCGCCCTGTTTCGACGAATGCAATCAACCGCCAATCGGCGCGCACAATCAAATAAGATCAAATACAACAAGTTGTCCTGCAACTTTAGGCTGTGCACGCCATACGCAAGAAGAAGAGGACTGAACTGTGTGTGAAAAAATAATTTTGCTGTGCATTTGTGCAAGTGACAAAAATGTGCCATGGACCATTGACCATTGAGTTGTACAAATCCTTCTTCATTGTCAAATGTATGTTCACCCATCTCACCACTCAGAAGGCCAAGGTCAGTGTGCATGGGGTAAGCCCACCACTTTCAAGTGACTTGGAAAAATAATGCCAATCCTTTATTGTTGCTGGGTCTAGGTCTTGGAACTTGTCCCCAACGGCAGATGTATTGCAGCCACTAAAAGAGGTTGCTCAGTGCTGTCACCTCGAGTGATCCTGAACAGGCATTAAACGGTGGCAGCTCACAGGTGTCCAGACAGAAATGTCTGAGAGTGGGCTCAACTGGGGAGATCTCGAAAGAACTGCCAACAACCGAGTGAGGTAGAGGACATTTGTCACTGGCCTATGCGCCCTAGAGGAGCAAAGGGCTTAAGAAGAAGAAGAATCTCACATGAATGTATAAATATAAATCCAGTCTGAAGAAAGGTCTCGAACCTGAAACGTCACCTATTCCTTTTCTCCAGAGATGCTGGAGAAAAGATTCCTTTTCTCCAGAGATCCACATTTTCCTTGAACCTCATCTCTTCTGATGTCGTGTTTTCACACTTTACCCTTCCTTAAATTTGTGTCTCCCTCTCGCCTGACTCAGTCTGAAGAAGGGTCTCGACCCGAAACGTCACCTATTCCTTTTCTCCAGAGATACTGCCTGACTCGCTGAGTTGCTCCAGCTTTTTGTGTCTATCTCCAGTTTAAACCAGCATCTGCAGTTCCTTCCTACACAATATAAGTGTATATTTAGTTTAACTAAAGTATGGACTGTTGAAGGATTTTCCATCAGTGCCAGTCTTGGCTTAAGGGATAGGATCATCCATCTCCAAATCAGACAGTATTCCCTTTCGGTCCACTGCAGACAGTCCTGCCAAATCTCGGGTGCTAATAGCCCTGTCCCACAGTACGAGTTCATTCCAAGAGCTCTCCTGAATTTGCCCCGATACGCTCGGAGATTTACGGTAATGGCCGCTCATCGCTACTCGGGGCTCTCGTGGACATTTTCAAACATGTTGAAAAATCTTGACCAGTCTTCCCGATCTTACCTGCCATTAGCGAGTCTTCCTGATTACCTGCCGTTGGCGTTACGAACCGCGAAGAGACGTCCCTGAGCTCTGACGTACCCACCACGTTCATTCTCCGTGCTTACCACGAGTTTGATTTTTTTTAAACTCGGGAGAGCTCTTGGAATGAGCTCGTACCGTGGGACAGGGCTTTAAGAAGTGCCGCACTATCACAGGTGCTGCCTCTCAAATGAGATTTAGTTTAGTTTTGTTTAGAGATACAGCGCAGATAAAGGCCTTTCCGACCCACCATGTCCGCACCGACCAGCGATCCCCGCACGCTAACACCACCATACACACAATTAGGGACAATTTACAATGTTACCAAGCCAATTAGCCTACAAAGTTGTCTGTCTCTGGAGTGTGGGAGAAAACTGGAGATCCCAGGTAAAACCCACGCGGTCACGGGGAGAACGTACAAACTCCCATACCTTCAGCATCCTTGCTCACGATTGAACCCGGGTCTCAGACACTGTAAGGCAGCAAATCTACCGGTGTGCCACCATGTGTTAAACCAAAGCTCTGTCCATTCTCTTGCAATAAAAAAAAATCCCCTTTGTAACAATTTCTAGATCGAGTATTCTCTTTGGTGCCTCAAGTAATTATTTGTCCCAAAACCACTATAATTAAAATAGATTAAATCATTTACCACAATGCTGCCTGGGCAAGCATGCAGTGCACAAAATTGGCAGTTGTATTTCCTACTTTATACCACAGTCTTTCTTCAGAAAGATACTTAATTTATTGTAAAACACTTGGCAACGTCCTGGGATTGTAGAAAGGGCTGTGCAAAAAAAATGGCAGGATTACTTTCTGATGGTAATTTTGTAACATTTTGTGTTGTTACTGAAAGAAGCATACAAAGAGTTGGAGTAACTCAGTGGGTCAAGCAGCATCTCTGGAGAACAAGGACAGGTGAAGAAGTCTGAAGAATGAGGATGGAGGCATGGGTTCGAATCCCACTTCTGACACCATGTAAATAATTATGTTACACAGCCTGGAGTTTAAAGTCATCTTTAATTGTTACACATAATATAGCGGTACAGCAGGTTGTTAGTTGCTAGTTCATCATCGCCGCCTCCAGGACTACCTAGTGGAGGAAGAGGGTGTTAATATAAAGCATACAGTAAGGTGGGGTTAGTGTTGCTACTCTACTATAATTGGTTCACATGCAATAACCAATCTACAGGCCCCGAACAGAAACATCACCTATCCATGTTCTCCAGAGATGCTGCCTGACCCGTTGAGTTACTCCAGCACTTTGTGTCCTTTTGTATGAACCAGCAGTTCCCTGTTTCTACTAGGTTGCAAAACATATAATAATATATTTTATTGTCATTGCACATAAGTGCAACGAGATTTGGTATACAGCTTCCATCTGATGTCATAACTTAAACAACTAAAAATGTAGATACCCAGAGAAACATGATTTATAAAAAAGAACAGTAAAACAATATAAAATAGGTCTGTGCCAGATCGATGTGCGACGTGACCATCCGAGGGAGACAGTTCTGTTCATGGGGGTGGGGGGGGCACTCAGCAGGGCCGGTTCAGAGCAGCTATAGCTCTGGGAATGAAGCTGTTCCCGAGTATGGAGGTGCAGGTGTAGAAGGCCTTGTAACGTCTGCCGGAAGGTAGAAGTTCGAACAGACTATTACAAGGGTGTGAGGAGTCTTTGCGAATGCTGACGGCCTGCCCTGAGGCACTGTGTATAGTAGATGCCCTCCAAGGCTGGTAGCCTCGGCTAATATTTGGCTAATAAAGTATGATTATGAAGATTCTGATTACTGAACCTGAAAATGCCAGATTACATGTGTCGTCCTCAAGAAGGGTTTTTTTTCTCAACAAATCTGTGATAGCAATTGTGACCCTAGATGCAAAGAGTGCCGATGCTTATTGTAAGATAAACAACACAAAGTGCTGGAGTATATTTATTCACTGGAATTTAGAAGGATGAGAGGGGATTTTATAGAGACTCATAAGATTCTTAAGGGATTGGACAGGCTCGATGCAGGAAAAAATGTTGGGGGAGTTTAGAACTTGGAAAGCTTTATTGTCATTCAGACCTTGTGGTCTGAACGAAATTTCGTTGCCTGCAGACATACATATAGTAAATAACAAAAACACACAATAAACACATATTTAACATCCACCACAGTGAGTTCACCAGACACCTCCTCACTGAGGTGGAAGGCAAAAATCTTGTCTTTGTCTCTTCCCTTCTTCCTCTTCGCTGAGGCGACCCGGGCCTCCGATGTTGTAACCACACCGTGTGATGTTAATAGGTCCCGCGGGTGAACCGCGCTCCGCGAGCGGGCCGGTTCAACTCCGCGGCCCGGGGCGGTCGAAGCTGCCGAAGCTGCCGCCCTCCAGTCCAGCGGACGCAGCTGTTGCCACGGGAGCTCCGGAAAAACAGGTCACCAACCTGTGACCTGCGAGCTCCCGACGATGTCGTCCACTGGGCCCGCGGCCGGGCCTCTGAAGTCGCTGCCGCCGCCACCGCCACCGGAAAGCCGCCACAGCTCCGAGTCGGGCCGCCGGAACCCCACCACAGCCCCGAAGTGGGCCAGCCCCGCGCTGGTAAGTCCTGGCTGGCTCTACCTCCGGTGCCTCGGGTTGGTCGCAGTTAAAGTTGGAGGCTGCCAGCTCCGCGATAGGCCTCAGCGCAGACGGAGACGGAGACGGGGGATACGACAAGAAAAGTCGCGTCCCCCCAAAAGGAAGAGACTAGGGGGTCATAGTTTAAGAATAAGGGGTAAGCCATTTAGGACTGTGACGAGAAAAATCTTTTTCACCCAGAGAGTTGTGAATCTGTGGAATTCTCAGCCACAGAAGGCAGTGGAGGCCATTTCACTGGATGTTTTCAAGAGAGAGTTAGATTTAGCTCTTAGGGTTAAAGGAATCAAGGGATATGGGGAGAAGGTAGGAACGGGGAACTGAGTGGGGATGATCAGCCATGATCACATTGAATGGCGGTGCAGGCTCGAAAGGCTGAATGGCCTGCTCCTGCACCTATTTTCTATGTTTCTGGTAACTCAGCAGATCAGGCGGTATTTCTGGAAAAAATGGTGACGTTTCCGGTGTGACTCTTCTTCAGACTGATTGTGATGTGGTGGGAGTTGGGGGGGGGGGGGGGGGGGGGGGGGGGGGGGGGGACAGACGAGGTGAGATAGTTGGAAGTGGGAGGATAAGATAGTTGGAAGACAAGTAGGAGCAGGACAGGAGGATTGATAGAAGGCTTTTTGCAATCGCAGCACTGATAAAATCTGAACACACAAACTTCACACCATACATTTGTGGGTTGCAAACTCATTGGGTTAGATGTGTGTGCAACTGTGGCTGGAAGTCACCTAATGTTTATGCATGTTTTTTTACAAAATACATTTCTCATATCTGTGATATTACAGTAAATTTATCACATGCAAATTAATATTTTTCAAACTGCTTTCATTAACAGATAATGTTAGGTTTTTAATAATTTTCTAATGACTGTGGGATAATTTCAACAACATATTTCACTGGAAGGATGAGGGGGAATCTTATAGAAACATATACAATTATAAAACGACTGGACAAGCTAGATGCAGGAAAAATGTTCCCAATGTTAGGGGAGTCCAGAACCAGGGGCCACAGTCTTAAACCCGTCCCACGGTGCGAGTTGACCCACGAGTGACCCCGGGTTTTCACTCGCGGTAATCACGTACAATTGACGTAGTGGGAGCATCGGAACTCGCGCGCGCAACTTAGACTCGTGGCGCTAACGGCAGGTACTCGGGAAACTTGTTAACTCATGAAAAAAATCAAACATGTTTGATTTTTTCCACGAGTCAAATTAACTGTTCAAGTTAAAAATGGAAACATTTAAACTCGTTGCAATAACGTAGTGGCCCGTGCGTTTACCTTAGTGCCTCGCGAGTCTACTGTGGGAACTTTCTTATAACTGTTCGTTCGCTCGAGCAAAGACTGAACCAAAGATAGTCACAAAATGCTGGAGTAATTACATGTGGTTAAGTTACATGTGGCTCCGGGAGGTGAAGAAGCTTGAGAAATATAAATGCTGAAATACGCGCAGATCAACGCGGGGTATCCAGAGCTGAAAGTTGCAATGAAATGAGATTGAACAAGACTGACACAAAAAGCTGGAGTAACCCAGCGGGACAGGCAGCAGGAGAGAAGGAAAAATGCAAAAAAGTGAAACTATCGCCAGGGAAAATTGAGAACTTCTTGGCTCCCTTCGCCTCAGACCTAAATGCAGCGATCCTCTCTTCTCCGTGTTATGTGTGTCAACATGCATTCATTCCTGAATTCAGAGAAAAAGGCGAATGTATTCCTCCCTCGACCCCGAAAACAAACCTAATCCACGTTTCCCAAACACCAGTCCGAAGAAGGGTCTCATCCCGAAACGTCACCCATCCCTTCTCTCCAGAGATGCTGCCTGTCCCGTGAGTTACTCCAGCTTTTTGTGTCTATTTTTTCCCCCAAACACTCGTTAGAATCAAGAAGCCTCTTGGGCTTTATGTACGAGAACCATCTCCACTTTCAGGTTTTTTCTGGAGGGATTAAAACTAATTAAATGTGTCGAACAAACTAAAAATGCAAATCTGGAAATGAAAGTTTGTTTAAATATCAAACGCGTATGCATTGCAATTTGCAGCGGAGACACTGGATAGAAAGTATTCAGTAGCGCGCACACCACACACACACACACACACACACACATATGTCCTACTTCCCGCTGTTAAGTTACTATTTGCTTTCAGTGTTTTTGTTTTATCTCTTCTTATATTCCAGCTGGAGCTGTATTTTCACCGACTTGCCAACCCCCCCCCAAACTCAAGAATTTGGAATTCGCGAGAACTATTTTGTTTTGGTCTTAAAAAAGAACATTTTTAGTTAATCGGTCGAAGGCTGTGGATTGGCGAGAGATTTAGATTTGAAATGCAGGGGGATGATATTTCACGGAGTTACCCAGCAGTAGGCAACCCAGGAACCATGCAAAGTATATATACAGCACATGGACATGTGTGTATATATATTATATAGATGTATATTATTATAGATGTATATATAGATGTATAGATATATATTATTAAAGATGTGTATATATAGATGTATATATAGAAACATAGAAAATAGGTGCAGGGGTAGGCCATTCGGCCCTTCAAGCCTGCACCGCCATTCAATATGATCATGGCTGATCATCCAACTCAGTATCCTGTACCTGCCTTCTCTCCATACCCCCTGATCACTTTATCGCCGGAGTGCTGCGGCAGCCACCCAAGCTAATTCACTCCCCACCACAAGAAAACCATATAGCAATGACAGCACGGAAATGAGCTATCTCGGCCCTTTTACTCCGTGCCGAACACTAACTCTCACCTAGTCCCATCTACCTGCAATCAGACCGGAGCGTGGCAAGTGGGTTACTGACCCCAATCCCCTCCTTCACAACACCAGACTCCCCAAATACTATGAACTGAGCTCTCCCCCCACCCCGGGAAATACAGTATTTAAAAACATAAAGCACCATACAGCGCCAGAGACCCGGGTTCGATCCTGACTACGGCTGTGGTCTGTATGGAGTTCGTATGTTCTCCCTGTGATCTGGGTGAGTTGTCTCCAGGAGCTCTGGTTTCCTCCTACTCTCCAAAGACGTACAAATTGTACATTATCCCTCGCATGTTGGATAGCGCTAGTGTAAGGGGTGATCATTGGTCAGCACGCTTAGTGGGCCAAAGGGCCTGCTTCCGTGCTGTATCTCAAAACTAAACTATTAAAAACTATATATTTTTTTTTATTAGAAGTAATGTATAAACCAAGATTAACATAAATTTCATGTACAACTTCTTGTTTTAAAATACAATAATAGAAAATTAACAGAAGCAAGAAAAAGAGAGAGTTCAATAAGGTAGTGATATTAATAGTTCATGATAAAGTAGAAAGAGAGAGCCCATAAAGATGTGAAAGCACGAGAAAGAAAAAAAAGAAAGAAAAGAAAAAATAAAGAAAAGAATAAGGGATGTACCTGCTTCATATCTTTACACACCACTCTGTCAGAACTGAACAAGGAGGAGGACACAACTGCAGGCTCAGACATAGGGCAGATCCGTATTCAGAGTTGAATCGGTCCAGGTCGGTACACAGGTAAGCAAACACTGAAGCAACAGTAATCTAGGAGCAGGCAAAAACAGTGGTTGAAAAACAAGCCTTGGTCGAGTTCACAAAGTCACAATAGTTCTAGAGCTGGAACGAGGTGATACCAAGTAGCATACACAACAAACTGGCAAAGAAACCTAAAACACAAAGGCTTAAATACAGACTTAACAGGGGATAACGAGACACAGGTGAAACACATCAGGGCGGGGTCAACAATCTCATGAGGGTAAACGACCCGACAGGAAATGGCACCTGAAACAAGAGGAGATGCGAGACACCAAAATAAAACAAGAATGCAACCTCAAATACTCAAAACCAATAAGGACCAGAAACTAGATTAAACGCGAGACCTGACACCCTCACCCGGTTCTGAAACAGTTTATTTCCAGGGTTATGTTGCACCATATGCTTGTAATAAGTCGATAAATGGAGACCAAGTCTTTAAGAATTGGTCGGATTTGCCTGCTAGGATGAATCTCATGTCTTCGAGGTGTAACATTTCAGACATATTTGAAATCCACATTTGAAGTGTTGGTGTGGGTGCATTTTTCCAGAATTTTAGTATTAAACTAAAGAATAAAGTTCATTTATAGAGTCATGGAGTGATACAACATGAAAGCAGCACATTCAGTCCAATTCATCCATACCGACGAAGATGCTTCATTCATTTGCCCCTTCTGGTCCAAATCCCTTTAAACGTTTCCAATGGTTGTATCATTTCATATTTCCAGCAGCTCCAGTAGTTGCTTTATACAGGAGGTCTTGCTGAGGTTGTGTGGGGGTTTGATTGCAGCTCATTACTATACACAATGTTGATCTGTGTGCCTGTATGGGGGACACCCACGCAGTTGCAGGGCAAATGTGGAAACTCCAGGCACGGGAACATCTGAAATGGAAACAGTAAATGCTGAGGGCGCTCAGCGTGGCAGGGGTGAACCGCGGAGAGAAGAACCAGGCAGCGCAGAAGATTAGGGATTGAAGCCAGGTCATTGGAGCTGTGAGGCAGCAGCTCCACCAGCTGTGACACCGTGCCGCCCTGCCTCGAGGACGATGTGAGTTTATTCAACAATAGGATTGAAGGAGTTTTAAGCACAAGTGGGTTTAATGAAAGCAACATGTGGTGCAGTGGTGCAGCTGGTAGAGTTGCTGCTTCACAGCACCAGAGACCGGGGCTCTCTGTACAGAGTTTGCATGTTCTCCCTGTGACAATGTCGACTTCCTCCCTGATCAGCAAAAGAATTTCACCATCCAGTTGCAGAGGTGACAAATCAAGAACTATTGAACCACTGAAAATTTTCAATTAGAAAAGTGTTATGTCTCTGTAACTTGAAGATAGACACAAAATGCTGGAGTAACTCAGCGGGACAGGCAGCATCTCTGGAGAGAAGGAATGGGTGACATTTCTGGTCGAAACCCTTCTTCAGACTGATGTCAAGCTAGTTTAGTTTAGTTGAGTTTGGTTTAGAGATACAGCAGGGAAACAGGCCCTTCGGCCCATCAAATCCCTGCACATTAACACTATCTTACACACACTAGGGACAATTTAACATTTTTTTACCAAGCCAATTAACCTACAAACCTGTACGTCTTTGGAGTGCGGGAGGAAACCGAAGATCTCAGAAGAAACCCACGCAGGTCACGGGGAGAAGGTACAATCTCCGTACAGACAAGCACCCGTCATCAGGATCAAATCCAGGTCTCTGGCGCTGTAAGGCGGCAAGTCTACCGCTGCGCCTCGCTGCTTTGAAATGTTTGAGGTCACCCTAAGCCAAGGCAGCTCAAATCAACTTATCAAAAAACTAAATATCAACAAATTAAGGTGGCTTTCCGTATGTCTACAAGAAGCTGAAACTCACACGGGACAATCGCATGCATCATCAGTCGCCCTGGATATAATTTCTCAGTTGCGGATAATTATCTTTAAGCAGCTTACACATGCCTGAGTGATTTGCTTTTTTTTTTTTGCAAAACTTTACCCAAGGAATTCAAGCTTCTCATCGCAGTGTTACAAGAGTGAATATGCTCCAAGCAACACAATAGTTTACTTGCAACATATTTCTTATCTGCATAATCCATTCCGATAAGGTGTCAAATTAGTATGTTAATGATGAAATCCTGTTAGCTCATACAGTCAGAATGCCAGGCAGATAATTTATCTCTTGCAGGCAATGCATTAGAAGTATTCTGCTGTAATTTCTGCAGGCCAATCTCACTCTAATATTTGTCAAATGCTTAATGATTCAAATTTTGTCCTTGCAAGAAAAATGAGTGACGTTTTCTTCTCCCCGTTGGGTAAATTAAACTCACTTCATCAATTGGGTTTCTCTGGGTTAATAAAAAAGATTGCTGCATCTGGGTGGGACTGCTGCAGTAAGTGCTCTAGCTCGTCTGGTTTTGTATGGAGCCAGACTTGTGTGAAGAATCCTGCAAATGTCCTCATTCTGCAGCAGAGACTAGGTACTTTTTCAGAGTTTAGTTTGGTTTAGAGATACACCGCGGAAACAGGCCCTTCAGCCCATCGAGTCCGCGCCGACCTCCGACCATCCAGTCCGTCTTCGCAGTGCGTTGCACCAGGGAGGATATGAGGAATTGTCAAGGATGCCTGGCTCAGCCTCAGTAAGGGTTTTCAGTAAAGGAGTACCAAACATAGACACAAAAAAGCTGGAGTAACTCAGCGGGTCAGGCAGCATCTCTGGAGAGGGAGTGGGTGACGCTTTGGGTTGCTATCCTTCTTCAGGCGTAAGGGTGTCAAGGGTTATGGGGAGAAGGCAGGAGAATGGGGTTGCGAGGGAAAGATCGATCCTCCGTGATTGAATGATGAGGTAGCATTTTTAGGTTTATTCTGACCCTGGACTGCTGTGTGGGGTTTGCATGTTCTCCCAGTAACTGCATGGATTTCCTCCCAGATCCCAAGGACGTGCCGATTTACAGGTTCATTGCCCTCTGTAAATTTGTACCTAATGGATCGGCCATGATTGAATGGCGGAGTAGACGTAATGGGCTGAATTAATTACAGGCGGAGGTTGGACAAACTTGGGTTGTTTCCACTGGAGATTTGGAGGCTGGCGGGAGAATCAATAGAAGTTTATAAAGTTATGAGAAGCACAGATAAGGTAGACAGCCAGAAGCTTTTTCCCAGGGTGAAAATGTTAAAGACTAGAGATCAGAGTGAGAACGTTTAAAATAGATGAGTGGGGCAAGTTTTTTTTACGTAGAGAGTAGGTGCCTGGAATACACTGCCTGGGGACACGGTGGAAGCTGAGAGTGATGCGAAAGATGTTTACGAACAGGCACACGAGTATGAAAACGCACATGCACACCACCAGATTCAGGGACAGTTTCTTCCCAGCTGTTATCAGGCAACTGAACTATCCTACCACAACCAGAGAGCAGTACTGAACTACTATCTACCTCTTTGGTGACCCTCGGACTATCCTTGATCGGTCTTTGATGGATTTACCTTGCACCAAACGTATCATGGACAAAGTCAAATTCAAACGTCGTTGCCTTGCAGTCATACATATAATAAAAAACAAAACACACAATAAACACATATTTAACATCCGCCACAGTGAGTTCACCAGGCACCTCCTCACTGTGATGGAAGGCAAATGTCTTAAAGTCTTTGTCTTCTTCCCTCCTTGTTCTCCCTCTGCGCTGAGGCGATCCAGGCCTCCGATGTTGTCGTCCACTGGGTACAGTATCTACACACGGTAAATTAATCGATTGTAATCATGTAATGTCTTTCTGCTGGCTGGTTAGCTTTTCACTGTACCTCGGTACACGTGACAATAAACTAAACTGAAACAGAAACTGATCAGCAAATATATTGTGGGCGGATGAGCTTGTTCCTACGCTGCACTGTTCTATGTTCTGTACGTATTTTGATCTATGTTTTCTCGCTGGCCTAGTTACTCATACAGCCGTTCAACCTGGCGGAACAGGTACAAAGAGATGAAAATTCAGTGGGTCAGTCAGCATCTATGGAAGGAAACGGAATCAATGGAAGGTGAACATTTCAATTCGAGTACTGTACTCAGCGTGCGGAGGAGAGATAATCAGAGTAATGGGTGGCACAGGGGCGCAGCGGTAGAGTTGCTCCCTCACAGCGCCAGAGACCCGGGTTCGATCCTGACTACGGGCGCTGTCTGTACGGAGTTTGTACTTTCTCCCTGGGACCGCGTGGGTTTTCTCCGGGTGCTCCGGTTTCCACCCACATGCCAAAGATGTACAGATTTGTTGGCTAATTGGATTTGCTAAAAAATTGTAAAAACAAATTGTCCCTAGTGTGTGTAGGATAGTGTACGGGGGGGGATCGCTGGTCGGCGCGGACTTGGTGGGCCGAAGGGCCTGTTACCCTGTTGTATCTCTCTAGTCTAAAGTGTAATGAGGCCTGAAGAGATCTGGGTGTCGGGTGATCAGGATCAAGCATTGACGGTTGGTCAAACAGATAATAATTCCGCTTGCATGAATAAACTTCTTCACTTCGGCAAAAACAAAACCATTTTCGACTGCTCCACGGCAGACAGTTCGCATAATCCATAAATAAGAGTCAGAACAGGGGTCAGCTTAAAGAATATTCACAATTGCTGAATATTCAGTCTCATCAGCTGGATGCTGTGTATTGTAAATGCTGGTTTGTTGTGACACGTTAGAAGGGATCAGCTCTCACTGTAGAAGTTCTCATACTTCAAAGGCTCCTGATATAACACGCTTGCATCATTTTTCTCCTGATTAATTGCATCTCTGATGAATAGCCCTTTCCCACGGTACGAGTTCATTCCAAGAGCTCTCCCGAGTTTAAAAAAAAATCAAAACTCGTGGCAAGCACGGAGAATGAACGTGGCGGGTACGTTGGAGCTCGGGGACGTCCCTTCGCGGCTCGTAACGCTAACGCCAGGTACTCGGGAAGACTCGCTAACGGCAGGTAAGCTCGGGAAGACTCGTGAAGATTTGTTAACATGTTGAAAAATGTCCACGAGAGCCCCGAGTACCGACGAGCGGCCATTACCGTAAATCTCCGAGTTCGAGTCAGGGCAAACTCGGGAGAGCTCTTGGAATGAACTCGTACAGTGGGACAGGGATTGAAGGGTCTCGACCCGAAATGTCACCCATTCCCTCTCTCCAGAGATACTGTCCCACTGAGTTACTCCAGCATTTTGTGTCTATCTTCGGTTTAAACCAGCATCTGCAATTCCTTCCTACACTTCGCATCTCATAATGTGTGGGTGTCAAGTATCCACTTGCATGATTGTATCCAGGCTTCAACGGTTAGGGTTGAATTTTATCACTAAAATGTATAAAGATTGCTTATTATATTGCACACATGAACCAAATTAACGTACTTGCATCAGATGTGTGGGCTCAGATTGGAGCCTTATTTTGCGTCACTTTGTTTTTAATTACCTTCCATGTTTTGCAGTTGAGTTTAGTTTAGTTTATTGTCACGTTCCGAGGCTGCATGCTTACCAATCAGAGGAAGGACAATATATGATTACAATTGAACCATCCACTGTGTACAGATTCAGGCTAATGCGAATCACTCAGTAAGTCAGACACAGCATCTCTGGAGTAAAAGGAATAGGTGACGTTTTGGGTCAAGACCCTTCTTCAGACTGAAAAAGGGTCTCGCTCTGAAACGTCACCAATTCCTTTTCTCCACAGATGCTGCCTCACCTGCCAAATTACTCCAGCATTTTATGCCTATCTTCAGTGCAAATCAACATCTGCAGTCCCTTCTTACACATAAAGGGAATATCGTTTGATAGACAATAGACAACAGACAATAGACAATAGACAATAGACAATAGGTGCAGTAGTAGGTCATCCGGCCCTTCGAGCCAGCACCGCCATTCAATGTGATCATGGCTGATCATCCCCAATCAGTACCCCGTTCCTGCCTTCTCCCCATATCCCCTGACTCCGCTATCTTTAAGAGCCTTATCTAGCTCTCTCTTGAAAGCATCCAGAGAACCTGCCTCCACCGCCCTCTGAGGCAGAGAATTCCACAGACTCACCACCCTCTGTGAGAAAAAGTGTTTCTTCATCTCCGTTCTCAATGGCTTACCCCTTATTCTTAAACTGTGGCCCCTGGTTCTGGACTCCCCCAACATCGGGAACATGTTTCCTGCCTCTAGCGTGTCGAAACCCTCAACAATCTTACATGTTTCAATGAGATTCTCTCTCATCCTTCTAAACTCCAGAGTGTACAAGCCCAACTGCTCCATTCTCTCAGCATATGACAGTCCCACCATCCTGGGAATCAACCTTGTAAACCTACGCAAGATGCAAGATAAAGTCCAGTAAATTTCCAATTAAAGATAGTCCGAGGGTCTCCAATGTGTACTCAAAGACATATGAGTTTGTAGGGTTAATTGGCCTTCTGCAAAACTGGATAGGGAGTCAATGATAAATTCAAATAGCATAGAACTAGTGTGAATGGGCGATTGATAATTGGTGTGGACCCAGTGGGCCGAAGGACCTGTTTCATGCTAGAGCTCTATAACTAAAACTAAACCAAAACCTGCATTCCCAAAACCTTTCGCACAATAATGCTGCTCTGGAAGGCTGTAGAGTGTGACCACAGCAGAAGATGAGCGTGAGACACAAACTGCTGGAATAACTCAACGGATCAGACGGCATCTCTGGAGAAAAGGACCAGGAGATGTGTGGGCTTCAGTCTTGACCCGAAACGTCAGCTATTCCTTTTCTCCGGAGATGCTGTCTGGCCCGCTGGATTACCCCAGCTTTTTGTGTCTATCTTTGGTTTCTTCCGACACAGAATATTAACGTTGTTCCTTGAACTGCATTTGGCCTCATTGACTGAAAGATACAGTAATGGAAACACCATCCTCCAGCCTATTGGGCCCATGCCGTCCATCATCACCCGTTCACACTAGTTCTATATTATCCCACTTTCTTACCCACTCCCAGCATGCTGGGAGCCCTTTTACAGCAGCCTAGAAACCCACGTGTCCTTTGGGGATGTGGGAGGAAACCAGAGCACCCGGAGAAAATCCACGCGGTCACAGGAGAGAAATGAAATCTGCACCCGAGGTCAGGATCGAACCGGGGTCTCTGGCGCTGGAGGCAGCGGCTCTACCAGCTGCGCCACTGTGCTGCCCAATGCAAACATGCAGGAAGACACAGGAAATCAAAGTCAAATTTATTCGTCACATACACAGTGAAATGAATTTGCCAGCAGCGATACACTAAGGAGATCAGACAGGGGGGGCAAGATGGGGAATTAAAATGATGAAGATTAGCTTGAGATCTCTGTGGCTGCAAGACAGCTGTGCCTCTGAGCCACCAGAACATTAGAGAACCAGATGTTTATGCGGCCAACATTATCACCTCTAGCTTTTAATTCATTAATTAATTGTATTCCGACAGGAGCTGTTGTGTGTTTTGAACGATTACCTCTGGACCAGTTCTCCAATCCTTTGCATTACATGTCGAATTTCATAAAGTCACTCAGAGTCCAACATCCCATCTCGAGCCATTTGCACTGATGGGATTTGACCTCGCATCTCTACATGAGTAGCCTAGAACTCTGGCTGCCGGCTCAATGTGTTCTGGTGATGATGCAGCGTGATGCCACTGCACCTTGTATCTATAAGGCTGTGTACAAAACAGTGGTTCACCGATGAAAGACTTCACTGCCCACCATCTCCTTGTCCCTCACCATATGGGCACGAGCCAAAGTGTTCAATAAGTACTTGTCCCTCTCCACACACACTGGGCTCTTGTCCAAACCTAACCTTCTTTATTAGTTATAAGAATTGGCATGGGCGCCAGTGAAGCAACAACAGCTGTCCAGGGGTAACAAATGATTCTTTTCTTTCTGGGGTTTGCTTTGAACAACTGGATCCAGCAACAGTAACCTGGCTGTTTCTGGCTTTACCTTGCGCTCAATGTTATTCCCTCATCGTGTATCTTTGCTCTGTAACAGGCTCAACTGTAATTGTGTATTTTCTTTCCACTGACTGGATAGAACGCAACAAAAGCTTTTCACTGTACCTCGGTGAATGTGACAAGAAATGAAACGGAATAACCCACAGTTTTCTCCACTCCTCTTGGCCTCCGTTTTGCCTGCAGAAGCAGCAGCTGAGGGCCTCATTCCCGGGAATTCACTCCTGGCATGAACATGCAGGGAAAGGAGTGGTATGGATCAGGTGGATAGTTTTACAGCTGAGATGGACGAATTCTTGAATAGAATGGGTGTCAAGGTTTATGGGGAGAAAGCAGGAAAGTGGGATTCAGAGGCAGAGATCAGCCATGATTGAACGGAGGGGTAGACTCGATGGGCCGAATGGCCGAATTCTACTATAACTAGTGAACGCGCAGGCAGATGAAATCAGATTATCTTGGCGTCATACACATTCTTAAACGTTTTGACGGGTTAGATGGAGAGAAGATATTCTCCCTGACTGAGGATTCTTGGGACAAAGGGCCCAGTCTGAGAATAAGAGGCAACTCCAAATGAGAAGTTTCTTCACTCAGAGGTAGACCTGTTTAGTTAGTTTAGTGTATTGTCACACGTACTATGGCACAGTGAAAAGCTTTAGTTGAGTGCTAACCAGTCAGCGGAAAGACTACACATGATTACAATCGAGCCGTCCGCAGTGTACAGATACATGATGAAGGGAATAACAGTCAGTGCAAGTTAAGGGTGTCAGGGTTATGGGGAGAAGGCAGGAGAATGGGGTTGAGATGGAGAGACAGATCAGCCATGATTGAATGACAGAGTAGACTAAGGGCCTGTCCCACTTTCACGACCTAATTCACGACCTCTGCCGAGTTTGCCCTTGACTCATACTCGCAGCATGGTCGCCACGAGGTCGTTGGCAGGTTGTGATGCTAGTCGTAGGTACTCATGGCATCAAGCAGGCTATTGTCCATAATAGACTATTGTCTATTGTCTATTGTCTATCGGGGCGTTTTTCTAGCGTGATGAAAAATGTCCACGAGTAAAAAAGGCTGTGAATTAGGTCGTGAAAGTGGCACAGGCCCTTTATTCTGCTCCTAGAATTAATGAACATATGACATCTAAAGTCCAGTAAAGTCCCAGTAAAGATAGTCTGAGGGTCTCCAGTGAGGTAGATAGTAACGCAGGACTGCTCTCTAGTTGTTGGTAGAATGGTTCAGTTGCCTGATAACAGCTGGGAACAAGCTGTCCCTGAATCTGGGCTGACATTGAATGACCAGACTATGTTATAGGAGGGTGGCCTGGTCATCTGTGAACGTTCTCCATCCAACTGAAGCCCATATTGGGAACCATTCTTGCTGAAGGGCGCCTCTTGAAACCTCTTTTATCCTGTACTTCTCAGACCTAACGTTGGATCCACGACCCTATTTGATTAGTTATTTTTCATATCTTTCATTCATTTGTTCTTTATTCCTTTTTGTACTGAAAGTAAGCATGCTAGTACAGCATGAAGTGAAGAAAGCAAATGGCATGCTGGCCTTCAAAGCGAGAGGATTTGAGTATAGGAGCCAGGGGGTCCTACTGCAGTTGTACAGGGCCCTGGAGTATCGTGTGCAGTTTTGGATTCCTAATTTGAGGAAGTACATTTTTGCTATTGAGGGAGTGCAGCATAGGTTCACCAGGTTAATTCCTGGGATGGCGGGACTGACATATGATGAAAGAATGGATCGACTGGGCTTGTATTCACTGGAATTTAGAAGGATGAGAGGTTATCTTATAGAAACATATACAATTCTTAAGAGATTGGACAGGCTAGATGCAAGAAAAATGTTCCTGATGTTTGGGGAGTCCAGAACCAGGGGTCACAGTTTATGAATAAGGGGTAGGCCACTTAGGACTGAGAAGAAGAAAATCTTTTTCACCCAGAGAGTTGTGAATGTGTGGAATTCTCTGCCACAGAGGGCAGTGCAGGCCAATTCACTGGATGTTTTCAAGAGAGAGTTAGATATAGCTCTTAGGGCTAATGGGGAGAAAGCAGGGACAGGGTACTGATTCTGGATGATCAGCCATGATCGTAATGAATGGCGGTGCTGGCTCAAAGGGCCGAATGGCCTCCTCCTGCACCTATTTTCTATGTTTCTAATTTTTCTATACCTCTTGTTTCCCTCTCCCCTGACTCTCAGTCTGAAGAAGGGTCTCGACCCGAAACGTCACCTATTCCTTTTCCTCAGAGATTCTGCCTGACCCGCTGAATTACTCCAGCTTTTTGCATCTACCCAATTTGTTTCAATGGACTGGAGAATGAGGAGGATAAATGCATTAAAAAAATCTATTTTGGTTTTATTCAATTCTCCGTTGGAATGTGATTTCCATTATCTTAAATTTACTAATAATCAGTATTTTTAATTACTTGCATTATTGTTCATATTAACAGGAGAAGGTCAATTGGCCTAGAGCTTGCAACATTATTCAAAACGATCACAGCTGACTTATTTGGATCAAATTTGTATCGACCGACATCTATTACAAACCCACTGACTCCGACAACTATCTCGACTACACTTCTTCCCACCCTGCTTCCTGCAAAGACTCTATCCCCTACTCCCAATTCCTCCGTCTTTGCCGCATCTGCACCCAAGATGAGGTGTTCCATACCATGACTTCCAAGGAATCATAGATGAGGCCCTAACTTGTGTCTCCTCGGATCCCCCTCCCCTTAGTTGCACCAGAGACAGATTCCCCCTAGTCATCATCTTTCACCCCATCAGCCGTCGCATACAACACCTAATCCTCCGAAATTTCCGCCACCTCCAACGGGATCCCACCACTAGCCACATTTTCCCATCTCCACCCCCCTTTCCGCCTTCCTCAGAGACCGTTCCCTCCGCAACTCTACGGTTAGCTCATCCCTTCCCACCCAAACCATCCCCTCTCCAGGTACCTTCCCCAGCAACCGCAGAAGATGCAACACCTGTCGCTATACCTCCTCCCTCGACTCCGCCCATGGACCCCGACAGTCCTTTCAGGTTATACAGAAGTTCACATGCACCTCCTCCAACCCCATCTACTCGGCGAGACCAAACGTAGACTGGGCGATTGTTTCGCTCAGTCCACCTGAACCTACCTGATCTCCCGGTTGCTAAACACTTCAATTCTCCTTCCCATTCCCACACTGACCTTTCTGTCCTAGGTCTCCTCCATTGTCAGAATGAGTCTAAACGCAAATTGGAGGAACAGCACCTCATATTTTGCTTGAGCTGCTTACAGCCCAGAGGTTGAATTTTATGATTTCTCTAACTTCAAGTAACCCAGGCATTCCCTCTCTCTCTATCCCTCCCCCACCCAAGTTGCGTTAGCTTCTCGTTTTCACCCAACAAACAGCGTTACTTTTTTGCATCTTTCATTCATTTTTCTTTATCAATCTACATTATCGTCTGCTGTGTATCTCTCGTTTCCCTTAAACCCTGACTAGACTGAAGAAGGGTCTCGACCCATTCTTTCTCTCCAGAGATGCTGCCTGTTCCGCTGAGTTACGTGGAATTCTCTGCCTCCATCGCCCACTGAGGCAGAGAATTCCACAGACTCACCACTCTCTGTGAGAAAAAGTGTTTCCTCGTCTCCCTTCTAAATGGCTTACCCCTTATTCTTAAACTGTGGCCCCTGGTTCTGGTCTCCCCCAACATCGGGAACATGTTTCCTGCGTAACCTTAACTTACTACTGCCATCAATCTGTGATGACCTTTCACTGTCTTGTTTTCAGTTATCTCCCTATCTCTCTATTAGTTCAATAGCTAATACAACATATCAAAACATCAGATGCACATAAACACTGTTTGCTCAAAGCCTCCATGTATAAGCGATGGGGGGAAGCCCTGTTCTTGTCTTGCATCTGCTCAAGCACTTTCAGAGGACTCTAAGGAAGATACACAGTGGGATCCACAACTACCATCAACGTGTGAAGGGTCAGTCAGAGCAACATCTGTGTACAATCCAGGTGAATGCAGGAGATAGAACCTACAACACAGGAACTGCCCCTTATGCCCTTAATATCAATGCTGAACATGATGCCAAGAGCAGAATGAGGCCCTTTGGCCCATCAAGTCTACTCCGCCATTCAATCATGGCTAATCTAGCTCTCCCTCCTAACCCCATTCTCCTGCCTTCTCCCCATAAGACCTGATGCCCGTACTAATCAGGATGCCAAGTTAAACTAATTTCCTCTGCTTGATCCGATAGACAATAGACAATAGACAATAGGTGCAGGAGTAGGCCGTTTGGCCATTCAATGTGATCATGGTTGATCATCCCCAATCAGTACCCCGTTCCTGCCTTTTCCCCATATCCCCTGACTCTGCTATATTTAAGAGCCCTATCTAGCTCGCTCTTGAAAGCATCCAGAGAACCGGCCTCCTCCGCCCTCTGAGGCAGAGAATTCCACAGACTCAAAACTCTCTGTGATAAAAAGTGTTTCCTCGTCTCCGTTCTAAATGGCTTACTCCTTATTCTTAAACTGTGGCCCCTGGTTCTGGACTCCCCCAACATCGGAACATGTTTCCTGCCTCTAGCGTGTCCAATGTTTCCTGCCTCTAGCGTGTCCAAATTCTTATCCATATCCTTCCATTCATGTGCCGATCAGAAAATCTTGTAATTGTATCTGCTTCCATCTTCACATGTGGCAGTGTGTACCAGGCCCCCATCTGTGTATAAACCTGCCCATCACATCTCCAACAGACCTCCCCACTCTGATCTTAAAGCTACGCCCTCTAGTTTGTGATACTTCCATCTTGGGATAAAAAGGTTCCGACTTCCTAAAAAACTTTTTTTACTTATAGAGGTACAACGTGGAAAAGGAGACCCTTCGGCCCACCGAGTCCACACCGACTAGTGTTCACCACATACACTAGCACTATCCTACGCACAAGGGACAATCCACAATTCACAGAGGCCAATCAACCCTCCAAACATGTACATTTTTGGGAGTGTGGGAGGAAACCAGAGAGCCCAAGGAAAACCCACGCATAGGTAGATGGGACTAGGGGAAAACAAATGGTCGGCACGGACTGGAAGGGCCGAGAGGGCCTGTTTCCGTGCTGTAATTGTTATATGGTTATATGGTTATAAGTTCACGTTCAAGAGAGTTTATTGTCATGTGTCCCTGATAGGACAATGAAGTTCTTGCTTTGCTTCAGCACACCAGAACATAGTAGGCATTGACTACACAAACAGATCAGTGTGTCCATATACCACGGGGAGAACATGCAGACTCCGTACAGACAGCACCCGTAGTCAGGATCGAACCTGGGTCTCTGGTGCTACAAGACAGCAACTCTAGCGCTGGTGTTGTGCTGTTTTATGTTCTATGTTCCACAGAGACTCAACGCCAACACGCTTTCTTTCCCAGCACTCTGAAGAGGCTAAAACGCATTGGGAAAGGAAGGCATAATAAATCTGTTATCTGATCTATCGATCTTCCACCGACTCATCCTATTGTTGTGAGAATATTTTAGAAGGCCAGTGCACCACGTCTGAGCTGCATTCACAGAACCAGTCAGAATATTGAAGTACAAAATGACTGCGGTCTTAAATCGTGGCCATAAAACCAGTTCGGTTTTACTTATATTCAACATCAATATTCGCCAGCCCGCAGCAAACTCCACTGCAGGGGTATAACTCTCGACATTAACCACAAAAGGCCCTATGAGTGATATAAATATTATTTGAATTTTTCCTGCAGTTTAATTGGAATTGGAAAGGCCCATAAATATTCATGAGTTCTTTATGTCAATAATTGCATTGAAAACCCATTACTCTTTCACAAACAATCCGGAGAAACAAAAACTTAATTCTGGATGTCATTCCATTTAAAGGATGAGATGGCTTTTTCACCCCCAATTAGTAGGATGACAGAGGGGCTTATTCTGATTTGTATTCTGAGTCATGATGGGCAACATAGTTATTCCGATCTGAACTAGCTCTTGGTCGAGGGAGGTTTTTTTCGAATCGATTCCAGGGCTGGACTAAGATACCATGGGCGCCTCTGTTCGTTCCTTGCATGCTGAAGGTGCTGCTTGAGATGGGGAAGCTGTGACGCAGATTTCAACAGCAACCCTCCTCCCCGCAACCATGGAGCACAGTGGGGGTTCAGTACCCCAGTCCCCAGTGGGTCGCCAGTAAATTACCACCCGGTGTCAACTCCAGCATCTGCAATTACTATAGATGGTCACTGCAGATGAGAGGGGAGCCCTCTTCCCAGATAGGAGGGAGAGGGGGAGGGAGAGAGGGAGATAGAGAGGGAGAGGGAGGGAGAGGGAGGGGAGGAGGGGAGAGATGGGAGAGGAAGAGGGAGGGGGGGGGGAGAGGGGAGGGAGAGGGAGGGGGAGGGAGAGGGAGAGGGGAAGGGAGAGAGAGGGAGAGGGAGGGGAGGGGGGGAGAAGGGAGGGAGGGGGAGGGGGAGGGGGAGGGGGAGAGGGATAGGGAGAGGGAGCGGGAGAGAAGGAGAGGGAAGGGAGGGGGAGGGGAAGGGGGAGAGGGAGAGGGAGAGGGAGAGGGAGAGGGAGAGGGAGAGAGAAGGAAAGAAAGTGGAAGAGAGAGAAAGAAGGGAGAGAGATGGAGAGTGCGGGTGAGAAAGGGAGGGGAAGAGAGAAAGAGCAGGAGAGAAAGTGGAAGAGTTGAAGTTATTAACATTAGGGAATTCAATGTTCATACCGCTGGGTTGTGAGTTACCCAGACGAAATATGAGGTGCTGTTCATCCGATTGAAGATACATTGATTCACACCACGGTAAACGCTTCACGCCATTTCACCTGCGGCTTCTGTACTAACCACAGAACATTGGATTAACCTGCCAGATGTGAATGGTTACTGTTTGGAAGAGAGGATTTACAGGACAAGGATGGCAGAGGTGAGCGGATGCTGGTACAGCCACATGAAAGAAATTGCTACGGTTCAGTGGTAGAGCACCTCATCTAGTGAATGGGCACTTTGCAACCTTCTGCAATGAACACTGCATTTAGCAACTTCAAATAAACAACTCCATAGATGCTGCCTCACCCACTGAGTTTCTCCAGCATTTTTGTCTCCCTTCGATTTTCCAGCATCTGCACTTTCTTCTTAAACAGACTCCATTTCTCTCTTTGACAGCTCGGTTCTGTGAAGAATTGCGCTAACAATCAGTATTCACGCTCCTGATCACCTGATTTGTCTTAACAAATCTCCACGTAGGCTTTTGCCTTACACGTGTGGCGCAGCGGTAGAGTTGCTGCCTTACAGCGAATGCAGCGCCGGAGACTCGGGTTCGATCCCGACTACGGGCGCTGTCTGTACGGAGTTTGTACGTTCTCCTCATGACCTGCGTTGGTTTTCTCCGAGATCTTCGGTTTCCTCCCACACTCCATAGACGTATAGGTTTGTAGGTTAATTGGCTTGGTAAATGTAAAAATTGTCCCTAGTGAGTGTAGGATAATGCTCTTCTTCTTGCGTTTGAGGCAGCAGAGGTTATGTAACGCCCTCCAGGGACTGTAGCCAGTTCAATGTGCTGTTGTCGAGGGCCGTGAGGTCTACCCCTCCACCAGGGGGGCGGAGGACAGCGCAGTCGAACATGACGCGCTGCGCTGTTTGCTGGTCTGCTCCACACCCGCAGGCGCTCCACGCACGCATCCCCCAGCGATGCATGTTGCCGTTGGACCGGCTGACCCCAGTAAGGAGCCGGTTCAGGGCAACCCACTCTTTGCGGGGCAGGTCTGAGCCGGGTGGGTCTGTGGTGTTCGGTGCAGGATAGTGTTAATGTTTGGGGATCGTGACTGCCCAAGTTATTAGTGCAAGATAGTTGGAAGGTCTCCAATGAGGTAGATGGGAGGTCAGGACCGCTCTCGCGTTGGTGAGAGGACGGTTCAGTTGCCTGATAACTTCTGGGAAGAATCCTTCTGCAGTTGTACAGAGTCCTAGTGAGACCACACCTGGAATATTGTGTGCAGTTTTGGTCCCCTAATTTGAGGAAGGACATTCTTGCTATTGAGGGAGTGCAGCGTAGGTTTACAAGGTTAATTCCCGGGATGGCGGGACTGTCATATGCTGAGAGAATGGAGCAGCTGGGCTTGTACTCTCTGGAGTTTAGAAGGATGAGAGGGGATCTCATTGAAACATATAAGATTGTTAAGGGCTTGGACACACTAGAGGCGGGAAACATGTTCCCGATGTTGGGGGAGCCCAGTACCAGGGGCCACAGTTTAAGAATAAGGAGTAAGCCATTTAGAACGGAGACAAGGAAACACTTTTTCTCGCAGAGAGTGGTGAGTCTGTGGAATTCTCTGCCTCAGAGGGCGGTGGAGGCCGGTTCTCTGGATGCTTTCAAGAGAGAGCTAGATAGGGCTCTTAAAAATAGCGGAGTCAGGGGATATGGGGAGAAGGCAGGAATGGGGTACTGATTGGGGATGATCAGCCATGATCACATTGAATGGCGGTGCCGGCTCGAAGGGCCAAATGGCCTACTCCTGCACCTATTGTCTATTGTCTATTGTCTATTGTCTATTGGTCCCTGAATCTGGAGGTGTGCGTTTTCACACTACTGTACCTCTTGACTGATGGGAGAGGGGAGAAGAGTTAGTGACCAGGGTGAGACTGGTCTTTGATTATGCTGCTGGCCTCGACATTAAATTGTTGGCACTTGAGGAATGGAGGGATGTAGAGAATGCCTACACCAGGGGAATGTAATGGCATCAGAAGATCATGGTTCACCATGCACCTCCAACCTGACCAACCTTGCCACATCTCTCTCCAAACCCCGAATAAATACATCAGAGCCTCCACCTAATATCTATTCATTCATCGTTTGGGGCGACACAGTGGCGCAGCGGTAGAGTTTCTGCCTTACGGCGCTTGCGGCGCCAGAGACACGGGTTCGATCCTGACCATGGCTGCTGTCTGTACGGAGTTTGTACGTTGCCCCGTGACCGCGTGGGTTTTCTCCGAGATCTTCGGTTTCCTCCCGCACTCCAGGTTTGTAGGTTAATTGGCTTATTATGCGTGAAAATCGTCCCAAGTGTGTGTCGGATGGTGTTAATATGCGGGGAACGCTGGTCGGCGTGGGCCAAAGAACCTGTTTCCGCGCTGTATCTCTAAACTAAACTACAAATCAGCCCATACATAGCATATTGTAAAGTCAGATGATCAACGTCTCCCAGTATTTATCTACACCGCATGATAACGTCAGCTTTCACCCTCTCCTCACTCCATTACAGGTCTGCCTTCCCTTGTATAATCAGATGGCTTTGAGTCTGTCGTGGTGTGGGCAAGTGAACGCAAGCTGCATTATCACCTCTCACATCATATTCCGAACTGGAATGGAAGAATGCAAATTACTTTTTAAAATAGGCAAACCTGATCAGCGTTGAAAGGGAAGCTGTGAGTGTGCAGTGTCAAAATAAACTGGCTTTGCCTTTGCTCTCTCTCATTGTGCATGTTGATATGAATTATTCCACCATCCATTGTCCAGCCTTGGACAAGGACCCTCTCACCCAAGAACAAAACTCCAGGCTAACACTCCAGCTCGGTGCAGCTGGAGACCCCCACTCTTCAGAAGGACCACCCTGTGGATTAGACATTAACCCAGATGTCCGCCTGTTCTCTCAGGTGAATGGTGTGTGGAAGAAGAGAGTGGGATAGATCAGCCCAGTTATTCCGTTAGAGGGTTTAGAGGGATATGGCCAATCACCTGCAGGTGGATCTAGGGTGGCACGGTGGCGCAGCGGTAGAGTTGCTGCCTCACAGCGTCAGGGACCCGGGTTCGATCCTGACTATAGGTGCTTGTCTGCACGTTCTCTATGTGACCTGCTAAGCAGTTTTTCTCCGGGAGCTCCGGTTTCCTCCCACACTCCGAAGGTGTACAGGTTTGCAGGTCAATAGGCTTAGTAAGAATTGTGAATTGCCCCGAGTGTATGTAGGATAGCGTAAGTGTGCGGGGATCGGTACTTGGTGGGCCGAAGGACCTGTTTCCGTGCTGTGTCTCCAAAACGAAAACAAGTGTAGATAGGGCATGGTGGTCAGTATGGGCATGTTGGGCTGAAGGGCCTGTTTCCATGCTGTATAACTCTTTATACCTTAATCAACGTCACCAGGAGAAAACAAATGATCTCGCCATGCCTCAATGCTGTTTGTCAGACTGTATAAACAATTCGCTGTAAGCTTTTTTGGGTCATCTTAAGATTTTCCTACAGAAAGACAAGTCTCTATTTGAGCTACCAACAAATACCACTCCCACGGGTTTGCCCAATTAAGTTGAGATGTACCTCAGGTAGACTTGGGTACTTTGTTTATAAAGTCTTTGCCCTTTTGCCTCTTCTGTTCCTCCTCTCCCCTCTGCGACTCTCTTTTCTTGGTTCCCCTTTTCAGAGGGGAAATCGTTGGCCAGCCACAGCATCCATCACCCATGACACACTGTGGTTCTTGCTGGCAGGAGAGGGCCCTGATGGAGGATCAGATAAATGAGGTGTGAATATGCTCCCATCCCCTGTCACTGCCTCAAGGTCAGGAAGAGAGTAAGGGCTAACTTTGACAAGTGTAAAAGTAGACCAGAAAGTTAGACGTTTATTTTCATGACAAAAAAAATGCAAGGTGGAAATAACCATCTCTTGCAGTCCCTGTCCCATGGTACAAGTTCATTCCAAGAGCTCTCCTGAGCTTAAACACAATCAAACTTGTGGTAAGCACAGAGAATGAACGTAGCGGGTACGTTGGAGCTCGGGGACGTCTCTTAGCGGCTCGTAACGCTAACGCCAGGTACTCGGGAAGACTCGCTAACGGCAGGTAAGCACGGGGAGACTCGTGAAGATTTTTCGACATGATGAAAAATGTCCACGAGAGCCCCGAGTACCGACGAGCGGCCATTACCGTAAATCTCCGAGTTCGAATCAGGGGAAACTCGGGAGAGCTCTTGGAATGAACTCGCACCGTGGGACTGGGGTTTAAGTTTGTATTTCTAAGCATAGGATGAGTTAGCTAAATGATGTCTGTTTGGTCAGGAGAATTGGATTCAGATGAGCATTTATTCCCCATCTACCATTCCCGTGAGAAGATGGTGGTGAACCACTTGACTGAACCACCATTTGGTGAAAGTACAGTTTGGGAACAGCTCCATCCAAGACCGCAAGAAATTTGCAGAGAATTGCGGACGCAGCCCAGACCATCACGCGGACCAACCTTCCTTCCATTGACTCCATCTTCATTTCATGCTGCCTCAGCAAGGCCACCAGCTTAATCAAGGACCAGTCTCACCCTTCCTCTTCTCCCCTCTCCCATCAGGCAAGAGGCGCAGAAGTTTGGAAAACGCACACCTCCAGGTTCAGGAACAGTTTTTTCCCAGCTGTAATCAGCCAACTAAACCATCCTACCACAACTAGAGAGCAGTCCCGAGCTACTATCTACCTCATTGGAGACCCTCAGACTATCTTTGATCTGATTTCCTCCCCCCCGAAAATTGCACTCCTCCTACTGTATTTACATATATATATTTTACTGTTCCATTATTCTGTGTTCGCGCTTCTGGGTGAGATGCTAACTGCATTTTGTTGTCTCAGTACTTGTACACTGCACAATGACAATAACGTTTGAATCTGAATCTGAATCTGAATCTGACGTACAATCTCTGTAAAGACAGCACCCATAGTCAGGATTGAACCTGGATCCCAGGCATTGTAAGGCAGCAACTCTACCGCTGCACCGCCCTAGTGTTGTGTTTTCCAGCGTTTTCTGTTTATGTTTTGGATTTGCAGTATCGGTATATTTTGATGTGCACCGTTCTTTCAGCATGAAAACTCAAGCAACGTCAGATGTTGATTCTTTCGTCGTTGTTCATTGAAAGGCCTGAAGTTCGCCATCTGGCGAGCAGGCCCGACCCCCACCTACATCAACAGAGACCTTCAAACTAGCATAAGTTGGACTTTATTGGTCTTCTAGGACAACGAAACACCCTTGACCCCCTTTATCTGTACACACTGCGGACTGCTTCATTGTAATCACGTGTAGAATTTCCGCTGACTGGATAGCACGCAACACAACAGCTTTTCACTGTACCTCAGTGCGGGTCACAATAAACTAAACTCGCCTAAAATATAATAAAAGGTCTCACTGTACCTCGGTACACGTGACATTAATAAAACAAACTAAGAAATGAGTCAAGGTGGTGGGGGAGAATATTTTGTGGAATTAGTGCAAAATAGGTGGATTATGGAATGGCGTACATAGACTTGGTGCGCTGGGACTGTGCGGCAGTGCCTCCAGCAGCTACCCCACAGATGTACAATCGTACAATCGTCCAGGACCCAGACTGGATTACAAATGGCTGAATTTAAATCTGAAGTTAAGGAACTTGTCAATACCACAGAGAAGAATCATCAACCGTGATCATGTTGAATGGCGGTGCAGGCTCGAAGGGCCGAATGGCCTACTCCTGCACCTATTTTCTATGTTTCTAAGAAAGGAATCGGCTGTGGTTGAAAAGCAGGGCTTTTTTTGTAAAGAATATGGAGTAAGCCATTTAGAACGGAGACGAGGAAACACTTTTTCCAAACAACTGTACCTCCCCATGAAGCCCAAAAAACAATCAATTCTGCTTAACCTTACCCGTTGCCTCGAGGATATAAAGTGCTGGATGGCCCAGAACATCCTCTAACTAAATGAGAGTAAGTCTGAGGTCATCCTTCTCGGCCCCTCCGACTCAATCAAAATGATAGCAGGCAGCCTTGGAAGCCTTAACCCACTACTCAAACCTCACTTCAAAAACCTAGCCGTGATATTTGACTCAGCACTGAAGTTTGACAAACAAGTCAATGCCGTGGTAAAAGCTAGCTTCTTCCAGCCGCGGACGATAGCTAAAATAAAACAATTCCTCCAGTTTGATGACCTTGAAAAGATCATCCACACATTAATCTCCTCCCGCCTAGATTACTGCAACTCCCTTTACACTGGCATCAGCCAATCTTCCCTGTCCCGCCTGCAACTGGTCCAAAACGCTGCAGCGAGACTCCTGACGGGCACCTGAAAAAGGGACCACATCACCCCGATCCTGGCCTCGCTCCACTGGCTCCCTGCGCAGTTACGAATACATTTCAAGACCCTCCTCTTTGTCTACAAAGCCCTCAATGGGCTTGCACCCCCCACCTACATTAAAGGTCTTCTCACCCACCACACCACCTCCAGGTCCCTCAGATCGGCCGACTTGGGGTTGCTGAATGTCCCGCGGTCTAGGCATAAGCTCAGGGGCGACCCGCGCCTTTGTGGTCGCAGCTCCTAGACTGTGGAACAGCATCCCCCTCCCCATTAGAACTGCCCCCTCCATTGACTCCTTTAAGTCTAGTCTAAAAACGTATCTGTTCTCCCAAGCCTTTCCTGACGTCCTCTGAGCGAGGGCTATTTGTATATATGTATGTAGCCTGCTTGTGTATACTGCTCTTATAACAAATGTAAAGCACTTTGGTCAACGAGAGTTGTTTTTTAAATGTGCTATATAAATAAATGTGACTTGACTTTTTCTCACAGAGAGTGGTGAGTCTGTGGAATTCTCTGCCTCAGAGGGCGGTGGAGGCAGGTTCTCTGGATGCTTTTAAGAGAGAGCTAGATGGGGCTCTTAAAATTAGCGGAGTCGGGTGATAAGGGGTGAAGGCAGGAACGGGGTACTGAGTGGGGATGATCAGCCGTGATCACATTGAATGGCGGTGCTGGCTCGAAGGGCCAAATGGCCTACTCCTGCACCTATTGTCTATTGTCTATTGTCTATTGTCTATTGAGTCATAGAGTGCTGCAGCTATGAAACAGGCCCTTTGGCCCAACTTTCCCACACCGGGCAACATGTCCCAGCTACTCTAGACCCACCTGCCTGCGTTTGGTCCATATCCCTCCAAACCTGTTCTACCGATGTACCTGTCTAACTGTTTCTTAAACGTTGGGATAGTCCCTGCCTCAACTACCTCCTCTGGCAGCTTGTTCCGTACACCCACCATCCTTTGTGTGAAGAAGTTACCCCTCAGATTCCTATTAAATCTTTTCCCTTTCACCTTAAACCTATGCCCTCTGTTCCCCGATTCACCCACTCTGGGCAAGAGACTCTGTGCGTCTACCCAATCTAATCTGCTCATGATTTTACACACTCGAAAAGGTCACCCCTGGCCAGTCCCAGCCTGCTCAACCTCTCCCTGTAGCTCACACCCTCTAGTCCTGGCAACATCCTCCCAGGGATCTGACAAGGAATCAGTTTTGTGCTTTGTCAGAGTCTGCTTCCTCCCTGCATCCTGACGAAAACCCCATTGGAACTGCTCAATATTGAAAGCCTCTTGAATATTCCCTCATAAAAAATCCTTTCATAGAATGGATTTCCATGTGAGTGAAAGTGTACAGCAGCCTCTGATGTGGCTGTCTCTGTGGGTAGTGCAACAAGGGGTTTTGATTAATCAAGTTAAAACAGCGGGTGCTCAAAAATAGATTGCAGATCAAAATATTCTGCAATGTTGGCTTCACTGGCGAGGTTTGTACTCACCCCCCCCCCTCCCCCCCCCCCCCCCGATTGCATGGGTGAAGGTGATAGCGAACCATTGTCATAGTCAGAGAGTCCGACAGCAGTGAAACAGGCCCTTCGGCCCAGCTTGCCCATGCCAACCAAGATGCCCCATCTACACTAGTCCCTAAATTTGCTGCCTAAAGTCTCCAGAGATCGATTCTCACCACCCGATATTGTTTATAATTGTTTGTCATCATGTATGCTCTTTCTGCTGGCTGGTTAGCACACAGCAAAAACTTTTCACTCAACCTCGGTACACGTGACAATAAATTAAACTCAATTTAATCACTTGTTCAAGCTGAAGACTTTGGTAAGTATGATAGAGACATAGGGTCATACAGCATGGAAGTAGGCCCTATGGCCTAACTTGGCACACCGACCAACATGTCGCATCTACACTAGCCCCACCTGCCCGCGTTTAGCCCACATCCCTCTAAACCTTTCCTCTCCACATACCCGGACAAATTATTTTAACTGTTGTTATAGTTCCTGCCTCGGCTACCCCCTCTGGCAGCTCATTTCATACACCCGCCACCCTCTGTGTGAAAAAAATTGCCCCTCAGATTCCAATTAAATCCTTCCCCCCTCACCTTGAACCTATGTCCTCTGGTACTCGAATCTTGCAACGGTATTTAAGGGCGGCACAGTGGCGCAGTGGTAGAGTTGCTGCCGCCCAGCGCCAGGGTCCCTGGTACGATTCACACAGATTTCACAGATTCACCACCCTCTGACAAAATAAATTTCTCCTCATCTCCTTCCTAAAAGAACGTCCTTTAATTATGAAGCACAGAACTCTAGTTCTAGATTCTTCCACTAATGGAAACATCCTCTCCACATCCACTTTATCCAAGCCTTTCACTGTTCTGTATGCTTCAATTAGGTCCCCCCTCATTCTTCAAAACTCCAGCGAGTGCAGTCCCAGTGCGGACAAACGCTCGTCATAGGTTAACCTACTCATGCCTGGATGATGCCTTGTGCAGTGGAAGACCAGAGACCCTCCTATGTTAAATGTAAAACTTTCTAATTAAGATGTTTCTGCTGTTGCCTGTGGAGATGGAGGGAATCTGGCTGGGATACAGTTTGCTTATCGCAACAAGTCTTCAGGGAAGAGTTGGTCATTCTTCCAAGGTTGAGCCAGATGAACAAACATTGGCAGGGATGTGGTGTGCATTGTCATTGCCAAACCTAATCCCCTTGCCCTGCAGATAGAGGCACGGAGTATTTTACAGCAGAGGTCACTGATTGTAATCCAGAGTGGGAAAAATGACCGATTATCCGTTCATTGGCTTCTTCAGCTGACAAGAGTTTCACAATCAGGGGACACTAACTTAGCCTAGTTTGGTTTGGAGTTACAGCATGGAAACAGGCCATGTGGCCCGCTGAGTATGTGCCAAACCAATGATCCCCGCACACTAACACTATCCTATACACTAAGGACTATTTACAATTTTGCCAAGTCAATTAGCCTACAAACCTGTATGTCTTTGGAATTCTCTGCCTCAGAGGGCAGTGGAGGCAGGTTCTCTGGATGCTTTCACGAGAGAGCTAGATAGGGCTCTTAAAAATAGCGGAGTTAGGGGATATGGGGAGAAGGCAGGAACGGGGTACTGATTGGGGATGGTCAGCCATGATCACATTGAATGGCGGTGCTGGCTCGAAGGGCCGAATGGCCGGCCTACTCCTACGCCTATTGTCTATTATCTATTGTCTTTGGAGTGTGGGAAGAAACCAGAGCACCCGGAGAAAATTTATGCAGGTCACGGGGAGAACGTACAAACTCCGTACAGACAGTACCTGTAGTCAGGATCGAACCCGAGTCTCTGGCGCTGCGAGGCCGCAACTCTACCGCTGCGCCACCGTGCTGTTGTGCCGTACATTAATTAGTGTTATATTCGGTAGTGTTGGTAAACTTATCGTATACCAGGTACCCTCACCACTCATGTGGCCTCCTGGGCTGATATCCCTTCCCTTGTTCGAAAGGTGTCCACACCACACCCTTCCCCCCAATGTTCCACAGCAGAAGCACCCGAGACTGTGGGCGGCTCGGTGGTGCTATGGTAGAACTACGGTTCGATCCTGACTACGGGCGCTGCTTGTACGGAGTTTGTACGTTCTCCCCGTGACCTGTGTAGGTTTTTTCTCCGAGATCCTCCCTCACTCCAAAGACGGACAGGTTTGTAGGTTAATTGGCTTTGATATAAATGTTAAACTGTAGATCGACACAAAAAGCTGGAGTAACTCAATGGGTCAGATAGCATCTCCGGAGAAAAGGATTAGGTGATGTTTCGGGTCGAGACCAAACTGTGGTCCTCCCCCCACAGAGCACTAGGATGGACACAGAATGCTGGAGTAAAGCCCCTGTCCCACTTAGGAGACCTAAACAGCAACCTCTGGTGACCTTGCCTGCCACCCAAAAGAAAATCAAGGTGGAGGTGACCTGCAACCTCTTACCACCTCCCACGCATGTGCTGAAAACCTTCCTCAACTATTAAGAAAACCGGCTTCGACTGGACCTGTGACTAAAAAATTATCGATTTTTAAAATGACAACCTATTTTTAGTCGAGGCCGGTTTTAATCATGATGAAAAAATACCAGCAACCTAGATGAATCCTCGACCACGCGTAAACCACTTTCAACCATTAGGGAGAGTGACCAAAACCTCCGGTGAACTCATGGAAACCTTGGGTGGCGGGCAAGGTCACCAGAGGTTGCTGTTTAGGTCTCCTAAAGTGGGACAGGGGCTTAACTCAGCGGGTGAGGCAGCATCAATGGAGAGAAGGAATTGGGTCCCGAAACGTCGCCATTTCCTTCTCTCCATAGATGCTGCCTCACCAGCCGAGCTACTCCAGATTTTGTGTCTACCTTCGTTTTACCAGCATCTGCAGTTCTTTCTTAAACAAGCACCTCCTAATAATGTGCTCAAAGATCTTTGCTTGTGCCTGCTACCTGACTGGAATTGGATTGTGTGCCTCGGGGCAAGAGAGCCCAAATTGCGATTGTGTGCCTCGGAGCAAGCCAGCCCAAATATGAGGCTCAATGTTAAATTACTGTGGGGTTGAGTGAAGAAATCACACAATAGTCTTTGGTGGGTCCTTGAAGAGAGCCGGTGCCTAACCAAGCAAGCTCAGGCAGGGTGAATTAATCGAACTACTTCACGCACTTTCAATTTCAACCCCGATTGCTATTACAGGAGGAGAGAGCACAATGGTGGAAATATTATTGCTGAAAGTAACACGTCTGCTTCTCCGCACTACAGATGTTTATGCAGATTAAGGCATTTCTTTGTGCTTGTAGCTTGTAGATAAGAGCATCACTGTGGCATAATCTTATCTTTTAATTGCTGTAACTGTCGCAGATTACTCTGCAATGTGTCTAGTTGCTGCAGAGGAGCAGGAACAATTAGGGGAAAATGATCAATATTCTCCTGGTAGCGGTTGTCGTTTGTGTTACTGATCCTTAGCAACAGGATCTACACTCTCTCCCTCTCTCTCTCTCTTTTCCCTTCTCTTTCTCCGTCCCTTTTCCTCTTTCCCTATTCTCTCTCTCCCCCTCTCTCTCACCCTCTCACACTCACACATAACGACTAGGGCGGCATGGCAGCGCAGCGGTAGAGTTGCTGCCTTATTGCCCCTGTCCCACTTAGGAAACCCGAACGGAAACCTGTGGAGACTTTGCGCCCCACCCAAGGTTTCCGTGCGGTTCCCGGAGGTTCTGGAAGAAGCGGAAACTACTTTCGACCATTAGAGAGACGGACAAAAACCTCCGGGAACCGCATGGAAACCTTGGGTGGGGTGCAAAGTCTCCAGAGGTTTCCGCTCAGGTTTCCTAAGTGGGACAGGGGCATTACAGCGCTTGCAGCGCCAGAGACCCGGGTTCGATCCCGACGACGGGTGCTGTCTGTAGGGGGAAACTGCAGCTCTCGGAGAAAACCCCTGCAGGTCACGGGGAAAACATACAAACTCCGTATAGGCAGCACCCGTGGTCCGGATCGAACCTGCATCTCGGGCGCTGAAAGCGCTGTAAGGCAGCAACTGCCCGCTGCGCCACCGTGCCGCACTATTCGAACGGTTTTAGATTATGACAGGAAGATCAGCAGGCACATAATCCCACATCAGATCTTTAAGATAGCAAAACCTCTCGGGGTTAAATTAAAATCCTTGCTCTGACCCTTGGAGACCCTTGGAGGAAGCAGCTTGCACAGGAGCCAGAAGGGATTTCAAGCGATGATTTCGAGGTGGAAATGAATCAAATCACAGTGTTTTAGATCTGCAAATTAGGAGACTGGGGCTTATTTCTTCAGTCATACAAGGTTATAATTGCAAACCTCATCCAGCAAGATCCTTGAAGGAATTATAGAAGCATTAAGTTACCTCTCGGAATGAAAAATGTCACCTCTCCATTTAACACTCTGCTTGTGAGAATAGATAAACAGGCATTGGGAATTCCTGACTGGGAGTCCCACTGACTCCACTACTAGAAAGAGATCAAGCTGAGGAGATCAAGCTACATTGGATGAACCAAAATGTGTTGTAATGTTTAGGAAGGAACTGCAGATGCTGTTTTAAACCGCAGATAGACTCATAATGCTGGAGTAACTCAGCAGGTCGGGCAGCATCTCTGGAGAGAAGGCATTGGTGACGTTTCGGGTCGAGACCCTTCTGCAGACTTCAGACTTGATTAGTGATTATTCTTGATTAGTAAGGGTGTCAGGGCTTATGGGGAGAAGGCAGTAGAATGGGTTGAGAGGGAAAGATGATTGAATGGCAGAGTAAACTCGATGGACCAAATGGCCAAATTCTGCCCCGATAACATGAAGTTACGAATTTTTAGGGCTCTTAGGGTTAGCGGAGTTGAGGGATATGGAGAGAAGGCAGGGACGGGGTACTGATTGTGGATGATCAGCCATGATCACATTGAGTGGCGGTGCTGGCTCGAAGGGCCGAATGGACTACTCCTGCACCTATTGTCTATTGTCTATTGTCTATTGTTTATTGTCTATAATTCGCAATAAAAAAATTTTTTTTTAACTGCAAATGCGGAAAATCTGCAATAATTGACACGCTGATCTGTTTTGTAGTCAATGCCTACTGTGTTCTGTGGTGCTGAAGCAAAGCAAGAATGTCATTGTCCTGTCAGGGACACAGGACAATAAACTCACTTGAATCCTTGAAAATGCTGGGAAAACATTTTCTCAAGAAGGGTCATGGGTCTGAAACGTTAACTGCTTTCCCTTCATCTCCAACATGCTCACGGCTTGTGTGGTAGATATATCAATTATTAATGCCGGATCTGGCCGTTTTGCTTTTAAGATTATTCGCACATTTTGCAGCTCATCAGGAAACCACGCCGCGTGCTTGCCTTTTGTGCTCCAACCTTTTTGCTGTCTTGTCCTGCTATTAACAATGCGTCCCTCTCCAACTGAACAATGCCCGCTCGAAGCACACAGATGAGGCAGCCGCAGCTGTGATAAACGCAAAGACGCTCGGCAGATGACATGCAGTGTGGATCCCAACAATGGCTGATCAAAGGGAGAGAATGGCATCGCTCCCCAAGGGCAAGTTGAGCTACCAATGTTCTCTGGATTACAAAGAGCTTTGCTTCAAGACGGTTTATTACCCTGATCTCCGAGGAACTGTGCACAGAGCTTTTCCGCAAAGAGTCTCGCAGCTTCCCACACCCCTCTCGTGATGCATGTTCACCTTTGAAGATATTTTGAAGCTTTGAATACACTCGAGGCAACATGTTGTCTTCAATCTAATATCAATAGCTTCCACCACCCAATGACTGCAAAAAATAAAGTGGCTGTGATTAGCAAAGATGCCTAACAACATCTTGCACTTTGAAGCATGCTTAATGCATTGAAAATGCAAACATATTTTGAAAGGAGCATTAATAAGTTGCCGTTTAAGAGGGAACTGCAGATGCTGGAAAATCGAAGGTAGACAAAAGTGCTGGAGAAACTCAGCGGGTGCAGCAGCATCTATGGAGCGAAGGAAATTGGCAACGTTTCGGGCCGAAACGTTTCCTATTTCCTTCGCTCCATAGATGCTGCTGCACCCGCTGAGTTTCTCCAGCACTTTTGTCTACCATTAATAATTTGGTGCCAGGTGACACCCTTTTTAGTTTAGTTTAGTTTAGTTTAGTTTTCGAGATGCAGCATGGAAACAGGCCCTTCGGCCCACCGAGTCTGCGCCGACCAGCGATCCCTGCACACTAACATCATCTTACACACACTGGGGACAATTTACAATTTTACCAAGCCAATTAACCTACAAACCTGTGGGTCTGGAGTGTGGGAGGAAACCGGAGATCTAGGAGAAAACCCTAGTTAGGATCGAACTCGGGTCTCTGGTGCTGTGAGGCCACTTCCACTATTTTTGCTGGGGTTCCTTTTGCTTCCCAAAGACATAATTCACTCAGTGCCATCCTGCTTGGCTCTTCGTCAGTTTGATCAGTCTCTCGAGCTCTTGAGCAAATCCAGCTTTTCAGATTTATTTTCAATTTCCATTATCTGCAGCAAGCTGCTTTGCTCCACATGGAGAGGCGACGGCTAACATATAAGTTTCCCTCGAGGAAAAACAACTGTCACGGTGTCACAGCGGTAGAGTTGCTGCCTTATAGAGCCCCGGGTTCGATCCTGACTATGGGTGCTGTCTGTACGGAGTTTGAACGTTCTCCCCATGATCTGCTTAGTTTTCTCCAGGATCTCCTGTTTTCTCCCACACTCCAAAGATGTATAATTGTAAAATTAGGATATAATTGTAATATTGTTCCTTGTGTGCAGGATAGTGTAAAGGGCCTGTCCCACTGTACGAGGTAATTCAAGACTTCTCCCGAGTTTCCCGATTCGAACTCGGAGAATTACGTTAATAGCCGCTCGTAGGTACTCGGGGCTCTCGTGGGCATTTTTCAACATGTTGAAAAATCTTCACAAGCTTACCGTGTTTCCCGAGTACCTGCCGTTAGCGTTACGAGCCGCTAAGAGACGTCCCGAGCTCCGACGTACCCGCTACGTACATTCTACGTACTCACCACGAGTTTGATTTTTTTTTTCACTCGGGAGAGCTCCTGGGTAAATTCGTACAGTGGGACAGGCCCTTAAGTGTGCGGGGATCGCAGGTCAGTGCGGACTTGGTGAGCCAAAGAACCTATTTCCTTACTGTGTCTCTAAACTAAACTAAATCTATTTAGCACCTTCCTCCACACTAAAATATGAATGGATTCTTATAACAAAAACTTACAAAATGTTTGAGATCTCAAGTCCTAGGAACAAAACATAATTGTTCTGCTAATGGTTCTGCAGGTGGAACAAATAGAAAGATATTGACTTGCTTTTCCATGGTGCCTTTTGAAGCTTAAGTTGGTCCTGAAGAGTCACACAGCCAATACGGTACTAATGAAATATGGTTAGACATAAAATGCTGGAGTAACTCAGCGAGTCAGGCAGCATCTCTGAAGAAAAGGAACAGGGGACATTTTGGGTCGAGACCTTTCTTCAGACTGAGAGTCAGCGGGGAGGGAAACTGGAGGTATGAGGAGGTACAAAGAACAAAAGAATGAAAGGTATCAAAAGGTCAAATCAAGGGCAGCAAGGATGATCAACGTGAAGTGGAGCCCACAATGGTCCATTGTTGGCTGTGGAAGAGGTGATAACGAAGGGGTATGAACAGTGAAACTAAGCAGGACGACAGTGAAACTAGGAGGATCTTAGAATAAAGGGGAGATCATTTAAGACTGAGCTGAGAAAATACTTTTTTACCCAGAGAGTTGTGAATTTGTGGAATTCCCTGCCACAGGGGGCAGTGGAGGCCAAATCATTGGATGGATTTAAGAGAGAGTTGGATAGAGCTCCAGGGGCTAGTGGGGTCAAGGGATATGGGGAGAAGGCAGGCACGGGTTATTGATAGCGGATGATCAGCCATGATCACAATGATTGGCGGTGCTGGCTCGAAGGGCCGAATGGCCTCCTCCTGCACCTATTTTCTATGTTTCTATGTTTCTAAGGGTGGGGGAGTGATGGAGAGGGAGTGGAATGCAAGATAAACCTATATTAATACTGCCGCATTGTAAGCTGCCCAAGCAAAACATGAAGTGTTGTTCCTCCAATTTGCATTTGGCTTCACTCTGACAACGGAGGAGGCCCAGAACAGAAAGGTCAGAGTGGGATTAGGAAGGGGAATTAAAGTGTTTGGCAACCGAGGGATCAGGTAGGTCCAGGTGTTCAGTGAAAGGATCGCCCAGTCTACGTTTGGCCTCGCCAATGTGGACACCTCGACGTATACAGTAGATGCGGTTGGAGGAAGTGCAAGTGAACCTCTGCCGAACCGGAAAGGACTGTCGGGGTTTTCCCTCTTGATGTATTGTATCTCTCTATTGTATATCTGATCTGTTTGGATCGCATTCTAAACAAAGCTTATCATTGCACCTCAGTACATGTGACAATAATAAATCTCAACCTGAACCTGATCCTAAATCCTTGGTCAATTGACTGACTGAGACATCCGATCCATACTTAAATTCCTTTTCTTCTTTAATCACTCAAATAAAGTCAGTCGGCCATACAAAGAAAGAATTGTTTATTTTGCTTCACATCCTGAGGACGTGTCACACCGATGACAAATTATTTTTCTGTTGGGTTTACCAATAATAAGATGGATTTAATTAAATCCACAAGGATGCTTCACTTTGATCATTGATAATTGGACATGCCAATGGAGATAAATAGATTTACTGGGTCAATGACCAGAGGGCAAAGTTGTAGGTAATTGGTAGAGGGATTAGAGGGACCTTGTTGTGGAGGTGATTCATTATGGTGTGTGTGAGAGTTATGGCCTGCTGTCAGAGCTACAGAATGAAAGATTGCGATTGTGCAATAGTATGGCAGGCTGATTCGGTTTCAGTTTCGCTTCAGTTTAGTTTGTTGTCACGTGTTCCGAGGTACAGTGAAAAGCTTTTGTTGCGTGCTCTCCAGTCAGCAGAAAGACAAGGCATGATTACTATCGAGCCACACAGTGGGCGGTGCAGTGAGGGGAAGGGGTGGAGGGGAGGGGAACAAAGGACAATGGGGACCCGGCGTGGGGGAACAAAAGATGGAGCCGGCGTGCTTTGTAACCCTGTTAGCGCCGCTCGTGACTGCTATTTGTATACATTGGGTACACAGTGCAGAATCTCACTGAGCCTTGCCACATGCGACACTGAAGTATTTTGAGCATTGACAGTACAGTACAAGGGAATAACGTTTAGTGCAAGGTAAAGCCAGCAAAGTCCGGTCAAGGAGAGTCCGAGGGTCGCCAAAGAGGCCGACAATAGTTCAGTACTGCTCTCTGGTAGTAGATTCTGTTAGTAGAGACGCTGCCTTAGTGACACGGCTTTGATCCTGACCTCGGGTGCTGTCTGTGTGAAGTTTGCACGTTCTCTCTGTGACGTTGAGGGTTGCCTCTGGGTGCAGCTGTTCCCTCCCGCAACCTAAAAACATGCGGATTTATGGGTTAATTGACCTCAGTAAATTGACTCTGACTCTGTGACAAGCCCACACCTGGTGTTTGTGTATACATTGAAAGAGCAATGGGTGGCACAGTGACACAGCTGGTAAAACTGCTGCCTCATAGCACCAGAGAGTTCGATCCTCATCTTGGATGCTGTCTACGTGGAGTTTGCATGTTCTCCCTCTGACCACCTCCGGGTTTCCACTGGGTGCTCCGGTTTCCTCCCACATCCCAAAGATGTGCAGATTTGTAGGTTAATTGGCCTCTGTAAATTGCTGATAGAGGGATGACAAAGGACAAAGGACATTTATTGTCACGTACACTAATTGGTGCAGTGAACTTTGAGTTGTCATTTGCAGCACACCAATAAAAATTAAAAAAAATTAGAGAATTTGATATTAAACATAAAAACATCCCCCCACAATGGTTCTCACTGTGAGAGAAGGCAGCAAAGTCCAGTCAATAGACAACAGGTGCAGGAGTAGGCCATTCGGCCCTTTGAGCCAGCACCGCCATTCAATATGATCATGGCTGATCATCCCCAATCAGTACCCCGTTCCTGCCTTCTTCCCATATCCCCTGATGCCGCTATCTTTAAGAGCCCTATCCAGCTCTCTCTTGAAAGCATCCAGAGAACCTGCCTCCACCGCCCTCTGAGGCAGAGAATTCCACAGACTCACCACTCTCTGTGAGAAAAAGTGTTTCCTCGGCTCCGTTCTAAATGGCTTACTCCTTATTCTTAAACTGTGGCCCCTGTTTCTGGACTCCCCCAACATCGGGAACATGCCTGGACTCCCCCAACATCGGGAACATCTCCAAAGTCCTCGTCCTCTGCGGGACTGTGGGGCGGCCGGCCGCGCTGAAATTTAAATCGGGGGGGCCTGGGATCTCTCGGCGAGATCGCCGGTTGTGGAGCTCCATCCAGCGCGGGCTGTTGGCGCCGGAAGCCGTGGTCTCCAGCAAGGAAGCGGCCGTTACAGGCACCCCGAGCCGCTGAGAGGGTTCCCCCCGCCGCTGGATCACCATCACCCGGTGAAGAGGGGCCTGGAACATCGGCCCCCGTAGCGGCGACTGTGGGGGCCTCAATAGGCCCGACTATGGGTGAACTGGGGATGGGGTCTGGACCTCATAATGGGAACCATTGTGGGGGGATGTTTTTTATGTTTTATGTTAAATTCTTTAATGTTATGTCTTATCTTTATCTGTGTGCTGCATGGCAAGGCAAATTTCACTACACCAATTGGTGTATGTGACAATAAATGTCCTTTGTCCTTTGTCCTCTATGTGGAGAGTGGATGTGAAAATGGGGTAACATAGAACTAGTGCAAACGGGTGATTGGTGGTCAGCATGGACTTTGTGGGCTGAAGGGCCAGTTTCCATGTTGTATCTTTCAATCAATTAAAAAATGAGTGTTTCTAGAGCTACCTGCTGTGTTGCGTAGGAAGGACGCTGGTTTAAACCGAAGATAGACACAAAAAGCCAGTGTAACTCAGCGGGTCAGGCAGCATCTCTGGAGAAAAGGAAGAGGTGACGTTCCGGGTCGAGACCTTTCTTCAGGCTGAGAGTCAGGGGAAAACTTCCCGCCCCCCCCCAGCTGTTATCTTGCCTTACAGCTTTATGTAAAGGAATCGAAACAATGCCTTCCCAACTCACTTGGTGTTCGACCTATGCATCTTTGATCAACACAGCAGTAGGAACTGTTTGTACAATGCCAGATTTGTCGAGCGTGGATTAGTAAGGAGCTGACAAACACTGCAAGTCAAAGAAATTGCAGATATCCTTCCCAGACTACAAGGTGTTTCAATGTTTCACTAATCGCTGCTTCTCCGCACACACACGCCTGGCTTTCATATTCAGAATTATTAGCCTCCTTTTATTTTGTACCTTTCATGTGCTAACGGCTTATGTTCACCAGCTATCCTGCTCGGAATATGTTGATTCCTTTTAATTCACAACAAAACGTTTCTTCCCTCAGAAGAGTCCATTTAGGTGGCAGAAATTAATTATTTTTTAACACAGTTCAGAAGACATAATTTCCCAAGAAACATTAATATTTATTGAAGGTTACCTTATATAGAAGTAGGCTCAGCGACATCTCTGAATTATGCAAAATGTGAAAACTTCACCGATTGATGGGCAGTCCACTTGCAAAGCTAACACGCGCAGACCCGAAACATCACTTATCAATGATCTCCAGCGAACATTGTCCAGAGATGCTCCCTGACCCACTGAGTTACTCCATCATAGAGCATTACAGCATGAAAACAGGCTGTTTGGTACATCTTCCCCACATGCCCCATCTACATTAGTCCCACCTGACTACATTTAGCCCATATCCCTCCAAACCTATCCTATTCATGTACCTGTCTCATTGTTTCTTAAACGTCGCAATAGTTGTCTGCCTCAACGACCTCCTCTGGCAGCTTGTTCCATACACTCACCAACCTTTGTGTGAAAACGTTACCCCTCAGGTTCCTATTAAATCTTTCTTGCCTCACCTCTGGTTCTCTATTCCCCTACTCCGGGAAAGAGACTCTGTGCATCTACCCGATCTATTCCACCCATGGTTTTACACATCTCTATAAGATCACCCCTCATCCTCCTGTGGTCTAAGGGATAGAATGTGCTGAGTTTCTACATGTTCCCGATCCCTGGGAAGGATTGGTTTGGCCATGTTGGCATGGACCATGCAGTTGGACAGCTCTGGAAAACATAGAACTTTGATCAGACACCAACTGGATGTCGGTTTATACCAAAAGCCTTCCAGGCAATACAGGAAAGGGTGATGGTTGAGTTTAGTTTTGTTCAGAGATACAGCGTGGAAACAGACCCTTCGGCCCACCGGGTCCGCGCCGACCAGCGATCCCCGCACATGAACACCATCCAACACACACTAGGCACAATTTTTACATTTACCAAGCCAACCAACGTACAAACCTGCACGTCTTTGGAGTGTGGGAGCAAACCGAAGATCTCGGAGACAACCCACGCAAGTCACGCTGAGAACATACAAACAACGTACAGACAGCACCCGTAGTCGGGATCGAGCCCGGGTCCCCAGCACTGCATTCGCTGTAAGCCTGCAACTCCACTGCTGCGCCACTGTGACCACCCTATGGTCAATCCTGTTGGATGGTTCCATGTTGCTAGCCAAAGTCAAAACCAGAACCAAAGCACTAGGGTGGCACACTGGCGCTCTTCTTAACCCAGACACCCACTGTATAGATCTGTGTGAAGAAGCAAGCAGCTGCAGATGCTGGTTAATGCAGAAAAAGACACAAAGTGCTGGTCTAGAGAACACGGATAGGCGATGTTTCAGGTCAAGAAATGTTCAGGTCCGAAAAAGAGTCTCAACCCAAAACGGCACCCATCCGTGTTCTCCAGAGATGCTGCCAAAACTGCACAGTTTCCCCAGAACTTTATGTCCTTTTTGAGATCGATGTGAAGTCTACAAACTCTGCTGTGAATGGGACAGGCATTGCTTGACAGGGGAGCTGGGTGGCTTGAGCTGCTTTATGTCTTTTCTGTTTGGTTTCATTGTTTTCTTGGAGAGACACCAAGTACTTTGTGTCTAGCTGAACATTTCTCCTGTATTTTAATGATCGTGAGCCTGGGCTTTGCGCTGGCTCTGAGAAAGTCCTTGAAACTTTTTCTCAGTCTCAATCTCCCTGGACGATATTTGTCAAAGTAGAATGGACCGAAGGTTGGAGTAACAGGCAGGTAGTGTGGTGGACAATGTCACCCTCACAATGAGGCTGATTGGAGAAAACCCACATATCAGTGAGAACATGCAAACTCCACACAGCCAGTCCCCGAGTTCAGGGCTGAACATGCGTCCCCAGAGTATGAAGCAGCAGTTTTTTAAAAAGTTTTTTAGAGATGCAGCGCGGAAACAGGTACTTTGGCCCACCTTGCCCACACCGGCCAGCATGTCCCAGCTACACTCGTCCCACCTGCCCATGTTTGGCCCATATCCCTCCAAACCTATCCAATCCATGTACCTGTCTAACTGTTTTTAAAATGTTTGGATATTCCCTGCCTCAACTACCTCCTCTGGCAGCTCGTTCCACACACCCACCACCCTTTGCGTGAAAAAGTTACTATTCATTATTTTCCCCTTCACCTTAATCCTGATTCACCTACTCTGGGCATGAGACTGTGTACATCTACCTGATCTATTCCTCTCATGATTTTATACACTTTTATAAGATCACCCCTCATCATCCTGCGCTCCAAGGAAGAGAGTCCCAACCTACTCAACCTCTGCCTATTTCTCAGACCTTCTAGTCCTGGCAACTTCCTTGTAAATCCCCTCTGTACCCTTTCCAGTTTGACACCATCTTCCCTATAGCACAGTGCCCAGAACTGAACACAACACTCTAAGTGCTGCCTCACCAACATCTTATATAACTGCATCATGACCTCCCAACTTCTATATTCACTAGGGAAAATTTATAATTTTTACTGAAGCCAATTAACCTGCAAACCTGTATGTCTTTGGAGTGTGGGAGGAAACCAGTGCACCCGGGGAAAATCCATGCGGTCACAGGGAGAGCGTACAAACTCCGTACAGACAGCAACCGTGGTCAGGATCGAACCTGGGTCTCTGGTGCTGTGAGGCAGCAACTCTACCGCTGCGCCACCGTGCTGCCCCTCACGTGGGGGCAATTTGCAGAGGACCATTACCCATCCAACCAGCGCGTCTTTGGAATGTGGGAGGAAATCGGAGCACCCAGAGAAAACCATACGGTCACAGGGAGAACGTGCAAACTCCACACAGACAGAACCCGAGGTCAGGATTTTAACGTGAGTCACAGGAGCCATGGGGGAAGATTGAGAAGATCATCGGTGCATCATGAGGAGATATCTGATATCGAGCAAAGCAATGGAATGGTCAGTGTGAACTCTACCTCCTGGTAGCAATAAAAAGTGTCCCTGAAGCAAATTAAACTTATTATTCAGCACCTGGCCCAAAGTTATTTTAATCATTTAATTATCCATATATCAACTATGATTAAGTCATGCGTATCTAATGGGGCTCGACAGGCTCTGACCTTGATTATTTTTCTTGATAAAATCGATACTCTACTGCAACGGTAAGTAAAAATTGCAAAATACTTTGTTTTAATCTATTTCATTATTGCGATTATGAAAAGATGAGAATTGATTATTGAATTGATTATGAAGTGATCATTTAGATTCTTTGATGAACACTTTGCCCTTCAAAGTGAGAGATATCAATAGGTGTCAGAATCATGAATTTCTTGGAGGAAACAAGGGATTGGGGATGCCGGCTTTCAAAAGAAGACATGGAGCGCTGGAGTAGCTCAACGGGCCAGGCAGCATCTCTGGAAAACGTGGATAGGCGATGTTTCGGGTCGAGTCCCTTCTTCAGACTGGGAAGAGGACTTCTTCAAAGTAGGCGTACCTTGAGGAGATTTTGCAGTGGAGCAGACTAGCAGTTCCGACCCGAAATGTCACCTATCCTTTTTTCTCCTGGCCCGCTGAGATACTCCAGCACTTTGTGTCAATCTCTGGTATAAACCAGCATCTGCAGTTCTTTGTTTCTACTTCATGCAGTTAACATCAAAGATCCTGTAGTAAGCAAGATAGACCACTCCTGCTAAATGCAATGGGCAACGTGTAGTACGCAACGGAACGGAACGTGGGCCTTTTTTCATCCATTTCCGTAACCGGACCCGACCCGACTCGCAGTGTAATCAACGTTGCGGGGGAACAGTTTGTGTTAATAAATTAAAATTCTGAAAATGAGGAGAAGATTTTTACCAAATAACTTTTATTTTTATGAGGATGTTTCCGTAACCGGCTTCCGTCTCCGCACTAGTATCCTATGGGATCTTTGGTGCGGGGACGGAAGCCGGTTACGGAAATGGGGCCGAAAATTACCCACGAATCTGCCCATGACCGTACTACGCCTTTTTCGTCGAGTGGTCTATCTTGCTCGCTATAAGATCTTTGGACCTCTGTCTCAAAATGGCCCTGTTTGAAAAAGCCCAATGCTTTAAACTGACCTGTCAAAGAGGAAGATCATCTTCGGCTAAATAACAGATTCAAGCTCCCTCTGAACTGTTCAATCATTCCCAAGGCAGGTGTGATGTCAGTGAGATGCGGAGTAAAGCTCCCTCTGCACTGTTCCATCACCCACTCTGAGAGTAAATACAGCACAGGTTAAATACACAGTGAAGCTCTCTCTACACAATCCCATCAAGTATTCCCAGGGCACTGCAGCGCAGGTTATATACATGTACATTAACTATAATCTCAATTGTTAAAATGTAGTGGGAAAGGTTGTGGTGAACAACGTGAGACCCCAAGGTTGGAGGTTTAGTTTATTAGTTTAGAGAAACAGCACGGAAAAAGGTCCTTCGGCCCACCGAGTCCTCACCGGCCAGTGATCCCCACACCACCCTACACACACAAGGGACAATTGTACATTTATACCAAGCCAATTAACCTACAAACCTGTACGTCTTTGGAGCGTGGGAGCAAACTGGAGCGGTAGAATTGCAGCCTTGCAGCGCCGGAGGCCCCCCGGTTCGATCCTGACTATGGGTGCTGTCTGTGTGGAGTTTGCAAGTTCTCCCTGTGACCGCGTGGGTTTTCTTTGGGTGCTCCGGTTTCCTCCCGCACTCCAAAGACGTGTGGGTTTTAGGTTTAATTAGCTTGGTAAAATTGTAGAGACGGGTACAAAGAGAATGTAAGGAGTGGAAAGGACTAGGTCAAAGCATACAATGATCAAGGACATGTACGATGGTTCATTAACGGCTATGGAGAAGGTGACAACGAGGCATACAAACGATAACATTAATCAAGAGGTCAGTGAAACTAATCGGAGAACTAGGGTGGGGGAACAAGAGAGGGGAAAAGCCAGGATTACTTTAACTATGAGGTCAATATTCATGCCTATGCAGAAGGAACTGCAGATGATGGTTTCAACCGAAGATAGACGCAAAAAAACTGGAGAGACTCAGCGCCACAGGCAGCATCTCTGGAGAGAAGGCATGGGTGTTGGCCCAGTGGTATGAATATTGATTTCTCTAACTTCAGATACTCTTGGCATTCCCTCTCTCTCTATCCCTCCCCCACCCAAGTCGCACTAGCTTCTTGTTTTCACCAAACAAACAGCTAACAATGGCCTGTTTCCTTAATCGTTGTTACTTTTTTCCATATTTTTTATTCGTTGCTCTTTATCTCTCTACATCATCAACTATATCTCTTGTTTCCCTTATCTCTAACCCGTCTGAAGAAGGGTCTCGACCCGAACCGTCACCGATTCCTTCTCTCAAGAGATGCCACCTAGCCCGCTGAGTTACTCCAGCTTTTTGTGTCTATCTTCAATATTCATTCCTCCAATTTGCATGTGGCCTCACTCTGCTAATGGAGGAGGCCCAGGACAGAAAGGGAATGGGAAGGGGAAAGACAGTGTGGGAATGGGAGGGGGGAAGTTAAAGTGAGTTTGTCGTCCACAACTTTCTGGGCACGTACCATATGTTCAAACAGTGGCAATGCTGCAAACATACTTCACTAGTTCCGAAGACCTTTGGGATATCTTGGGGTCGGGAAAGGTACTGTCGAAATGTAAATTGTTCTTTTTTCCACACAGTGAGTGGAAGAGAGTTACATAATAAAAATTGATTATTCCTCTAATAAACAGTACTGGCCAGAGCTAAGTTACATACAAATTATGTTTGTGAAATCAATTGCAATCACTCACAGCTTTAGAAGTCCCCATGTGTGACTGATAGGAAAAATGTCCAAATATCTCTATTCTGCTCAGTGTCACTTTCAGCAGCCAAATGACCTGTTGGGGAAAAAAGATCCTGTCTGAAAAAAGATCTGAAGAAGGGTTCCACCCGAAAAGCCACCCATTCCTTCTATCCAGAGATGCAGCCTGTCCCTCTGAGTTACTCCAGCATTTTGTGTCTACCTTCGATTTAAACCAGCACCTGCAGTTCTTTAGAGGATTTTAGAAGATTGAGGGGGGATCTCATTGAAAGTTACAAAATTCTTAAGGGGTTGGACAGGCTAGATGCAGGAAGATTGTTCCCGATGTTGGGGAAGTCCAGGAGAAGGGGTCACAGTTTAAGGATAAGGGGGAAGTCTTTTAGGACCGAGATGAGAAAAACATTTTTCACAAAGAGAGTGGTGAATCTCTGGAATTCTCTGCCACAGAAGGTAGTTGAGGCCAGTTTATTGGCTATATTTAAGAAGGAGTTAGATGTGGCCCTTGTGGCTAAAGGGATCAGGGGGTATGGAGAGAAGGCAGGTTCAGGATACTGAGTTGGATGATCAGCCATGATAATATTGAATGGCGGTGCAGGCTCGAAGGGCCGAATGGCCTACTCCTGCACCTATTTGCTATGTTTCTATGTTTCAATGTTTCCTACACACATTGAGAAGGGGTGCAGATGTATTGAGTAAAGGTCAGTATTAAGGAGTGGATCTTGCAGCGAATGTGATAACTTTCTGAAGGTCAATGTTGTTAAAATGCTATTATGTGGATAAGTGTAGTTTTTTTTCTTTCAATTCCTTACTGAGGTACTGTGTAATTTGATCTAATTTACTCGGACAAAGGACAAACCGTCTCAGGGATCTAAATACCTTCTAGGTGGCGTTGAGCTGCCTTCTTGAAACACTGCAGTGCCTGGCATGAAAGAGTTCCCATGGTGTTGCTGTGGGAGGTGTTTGGGGGAGGCCTGGATAGAGTGGATGTGGAGAGGATGTTTCCACTAGTGGGAGAATCTAGGACCAGAGGTCATAGCCTCAGAATTAAAGGATGTTTCTTTAGGAAGGAGATGAGGAGGAATTTCTTTAGTCAAGAGGATGGTGAATCTGTGGAATTCATTGCCACAGAAGGCTGTGGAGGCCAAGTCAATGGATATTTTTATGGCAGGGATAGATAGATTCTTGCTTAGTACGGGTGTCAGGGGTTATGTGGAGAAGGCAGGAGAATGGGGTTAGGGGAGCGAGATAGATCAGCCGTGACTTTATGGCGGAGGAGACCTAATGGGCCAAATGACCTAATTCTGCTCTTATCACATGAACTTCAGGCCTTTCAATGAACAACGATGATAGAATCAACATCTGACGTTGCTTGAGTTTTCATGCTGTAAGAACGGTGCACATCAAAAAATACCGCCAATACTGCAAATCCAAAACATAAACAGAAAATGCTGGAAAACACAACACTATGGTGGTGCAGCGGTAGAGTTGCTGCCTTACAATGCTTGAGATCCAGGTTCAATCCTGACTATGGGTGCTATCTTTACAGAGTTTGTATGTTCGATCAAAGGTAGTCTGAGCGACTCCAATGGGGTGGGAGACTGTAACCTTCACGTGGACCGCCCTGTTTCAACGAATGCAATCAACCCGGCGTGCACAATCAAATAAAATCAAATAGAACAAGTTGTCCTACAACTTTAGGCTGTGCACGCCATACGCAAGAAGAAGAAGAAGAGAGTCTCCAATGAGGTAGATAGCAGCTCTGATCTCTAGTTGTGGTAGGATGGTTCAGTTGCCTGATTACAGTTGGGAAGAAACTGTCCCTGGATCTGGAGGTGAGCGTTTTCACACTTCTATACCTCTTGCTTGATGGGAGAGGGGAGACGAGAGAGTGGCCGGAGTGTGACTCGTCCTTGATGATGCTGGTAGCCTTGCTCAGGCAGCGTGGCGTATAAATGGAGTCGACGGAAGGGAGATTAGTTTGTGTGATTTGGTCTGGGCTGCGCCCACAATTCTCTGCGATTTCTTGGATGGAATTGTTCCCGAACCATGCTGCGTTGGAGGGAATAAAAGCTTTTCACTGTACCTCCGTACACGTGACAATAAACAAAACTAAAATCGTCTTTTCGGGCCGGCCACAGTCTGCGAGCTTACCCTTCGTTTCAGGTTGAGAACCTTCTTCAGACTGAGAGTCAGCCTAACCGACAAACATGTACGTCTTTGGAGTGTGGGAGGGAACCCGAGATCCTGGAGAAAACCCACGCAGTTCACAGGGAGAACGTGCAAACTCCGTACAGACAGCACCCGTAGCCAGGGTCGAACCCGCTGTGAGGCAGCGACTCTGCCGCTGCACCGCCCAGTTGTGGAGATCGGAAGAAGGGTGTCGGCCCGAAACGTTGCCTATTTTCTTCGCTCAATAGATGCTGCCTCACCCGCTGAGTTTCTCCAGCATTTTTGTCTACCTGTGGGATCGTACTTGGATTGCAAGTGGCGTCACTGCATTCTGGTGGTGGAGGGAATGGACAAATGGTGCAATGGATGGAGTGTCAATTAAGCAGGAACGTTGTCTTGGACGATGTTAAGACATTCAACAATAGGCAAAATAAAAATTTGCTTTTGGAAGTATTTTCATGTTATTCAAGGGTTATTATAATTTGGTTGTAACACTCTCTCGCCTCATGGCAACAGTCAGCTCCTGGATCAATATTTGATTCAATAAAACTCTCTCTGAAATGTCACTTCTCATTTTTAAGCCCTCGGCTACAATGACGCAAATTAGCTGACAGAATTTAATAGAACAAAATAAGCTTCGAACCGCTTATCAACTGCTTCCAGACTACTATTAAAATAGAATCAAAAGTTAAACAGAGAGAAATGAATCAAGTTGCTTACTGCGTAAAGCATGCGTTGTAATCGACGGTACACTTCAATGATTAGCCCGAAACAGTGTGAGCTGTAAGTGTAAATGGATGGCACAGTGGCGCAGCTGGTAGTGCTGCCACCTCATACCTAGTCGGGTCATGCGCAGTCCATCACGGGTACTGACCTCCCCACCATCGAAGGGATCCACAGGAGACGCTGCCTCCAAATGGCAGCCAGCATCATCAGAGACCCACACCACACTGGCCACGCTCGCATTTCACCCCTGCCATCGGGAAGAAGGTACAGGAGCGTGAAAACTGTAACGTCGAGGTTCAGGAACAACTTCTTCCTTGCAGCCATCAGGCTATTAAACACTACAACCTCCAAATAAGCTCTGAACTGCATAGACTTGGGGACATTAGTTTTGTCTTTTTGCACTATTATTGTTTGCTTGTTTTTTATGTGTGTGTATATATATGTATGTGTATATATATATAAATATCAAATATATATACATATATATATAATATGTGTATATGTATATGTATATGTATATGTATATACATACACCCGCATACATACACACATATTTTGTTTATCTCCGCTATGGGACAAAGGTTACCTCTATCTAAAAAGCAGACAAAGTGCTGGAGTAATTCAGCAGGTGAGGCAGCATCTCCAGGGAGACCCTTCATCAGACTGAAAAGTTGGGAGGAGGGGGTGGAGGGGTGAGGGGGGGGGGGGGGGGGGGGGGGGGGGGGGGGGGGGGGGGGGGAGAAGGTGCGGAGGCAAGAAAAGACCAGGACAAATCAGAACAAGCAACAGATCAGAATCAGAATCAGATTTTATTTGCCAAGTGTGTTTTGCAACACATGAGGAATTTCACCGGCCAGGATGACCTCAGGCTGGGTGGTGTCCTGCCTGGTAGGACAATTGTTGACTAGGGAAGGGGTGATTGTCTGAAGAAGGGTCCCGGCCCAAAGCGTCACCCATCATTTTACTCCAGAGATGCTGCCTGTCCCACTGCATTATTCCAGCACTTCATAAATTCATAGGTTCCAGGAGCAGAATTGGGCCTTTCGGCCCATCAAGTTCATTCATGGCTGATCTATCTTTCCCTCCCAACCCTTCTTCCCATAACCCCTGACACCCTTACTAACCAATTTTGTGTCTATTTTCGGTATAAACCAGCATCTGCAGCTCTATGTTTCCACTGTTAATTACCATGTTCACCAGTACCATTGTTTCATTGTCCTGGTGCAAGCTGCCTAATTGAGATGAAGAAGGGTCTCAACTCGAAATACCACCCATTCCTTCCCCCCTGAGATGCTGCCTGCCTCACTGAGTTACTCCAGCATTTTGTGTCTGTCTTAATTGAGGCGATATGCACAAAACCCATTTTTGGCTGCTCAAGGGAGCTAGAGGAACAACCCCGGAGATTAGAAGGTGTGAATTGTGATTCTCAACCAGCTGTGATTTTGGTTGAAAAGCTGTGGGATTAATCTCAAAGTACCTGACGCAAAGGGAAGAAAATTGAGTTTTCCTAACGACTGTTTCTCTAAACCCTGTTGAGAAGTTCAAATAGGTTTATGAATGATAATTGAAAGGTTCCCACCCTGAAGAGTCTCGACCCGAAACCTTGCCGACTGGACAAGCTAGATGCAGGGAAAATGTTCCTAATGTTGCACGAGTCCAGAACCAGGGGCCACAGTCTTAGAATAAAGAGGAGGCCATTTAAGACTGAAGTGAGAAAAAACATTTTTACCCAGCGAGTTGTGAATTTGTGGAATTCCCTGCCACAGAGGGCAGTGGAGGCCAAATCACTGGATGGATTTAAGAGAGAGTTAGATAGAGCTCTAGGGGCTAGTGGAGTCAAGGGATATGGAGAGAAGGCAGGCACGGGTTATTGATTGGGGACGATCAGCTATGATCACAATGAATGGCTCAAAGGGCTGAATGGCCTCCTCCTGCACCTATTTTCTATGTTTCTAAGTTTCCTTCTGTCCATAGATGCTGCCTCACCCGCTGAGTTTCTCCAGCATTTTTGTCTACCTTCGATGTTCAGATTGCACAGTTTCCAATCTAGTGTTTTCCACTAAACTCCAGCTAAATGCAATAACAATCACAGTTACACTGTCGTGTCAGTGAGTTGAACATACTGCAGTCCGACTTCTCAATTTTTTAACTTCATAATGAAGTGATATTGATGCAGTCACAGTTGGTCAGAAACAAACAAGACCATTATCAGCATGCCTGGGGCATGTAATCGATCTCGGACGGGTTCATAACTAGAAGAGTAATGGGTTCTTGGTTTTCCAATCACTGCATTGTAACTACAGTCTGCAGCTAATGGGTAATACTGTCCTACTTATATCTAGAGCTTTCACACTTCAGGGCCCTGGTTGCAAATTACAACTTGCACTCTTCCAGTGGGGAGAAGGCAGAGCAAGAACAACCACAGGAACAAATTAAAGTAGCAAGGAACTGCAGACGCTGGTTTACCAAAAAAAAACGGCAAAGTGCTGGAGCAACTTAGCGGGTCGGACAGCTTCTCTGGAGAACATGGATCGGTGATGTTTCGGGTTGAGACCCTTCTTCAGAATGTTTGCGGTGGGGGGGGGGGGTGGGGGTGGGGGAAGCTGGAAGAGCGGAGGAGTCTGAAGAATGGGCTTGACCTGAAACGTTCCTCCAGAGATGCTGCCTGACCCACTGAGTTAACCCTGCATTTTGGTGTCTATTTTGGGGGCAGGACACAGTATGTTGAGTGACAGATCAATATGGGGGGTGATAGGCAGATGGTTGAACAAAGGGCAGACATGAAAAGCCAAAAGGGATGAGATAAGGTTAGAAGAGGTGCTAATTGGGAAGCCAGGGGAAGGAATAGAGCTAGAAAGAGAGAAGATAGAGTAGATTAAAAGCAAAATTTGCTGTCATCACTCAGTCAATACTCAGGCTCCATCTGTGGAAATAGAAACTGCGTTAATGGCCTTGAACTTGCCAGAAAGGTCTGGGAGTAAAAATTGGCAAAATGCAGAAACAGACACCTGCAGATGCTGTTTTTTTTACCAAAGATAGACACAAAGTCCTGGAATAACTCACCGGGTCAGGCAGCATCTCTGGAGAAAAAGGATGGGTGACGTTTTGGGTGGGGACCCTTCTTCAGACCTTGCTTTCAAAGGCTTTCAATGGGGTCATGTCCCACCTCCTCCATAGGAGCTCTGAAGCCCTCCCACACTGGCCTCTTGAATTGTCCTTGAGTTTAATTGCTCTGCACTGTTGCCAGGTGTGCTTTCAGCTTACCTGGTTACTTTACTTTAGAGATACAGCGCGGAAACAGCCCCTTCAGCTCACCGACCAGTGACCACCCCATACACTCGCACTATCCTACACACTAGGGACAGTTTACAATTTAACGGAAGGCAATTAGCTCACAAACCTGTACATCTTTTGGAGGGTGGGTGGAAACCGGAGCACCTGGAGAAAACCCACGTGGTCACAGGGAGAATGTACAATCTGCGTACAGACAGCATCGAACCTGGGTCTCTGGTACTGTAAGGCAGCAACTCTACCGCTGCACAAACCTGCCGCCCCAAAAAGATGCTTATGCCCAAAGCATTGGAACCTCCTCCCTAAACCCCTTTATTTCTGTCTCCGATCATTGGATTCCTTTCAAATTCGACAACAAGGCGTTTTGGCAAAGAGCCCCAATATCTGCTCGATTTCTCCTGCGACGGACCTGAGATGCTTTAGAAAGTTATGGTGCTATAAAACTATAACCCTTCATCACTTATTGCGCTCAATATGAAGCATGAGCCTTCACGTTTCTCACCCTAATAATTTGACTGGATAGAGTGGATGTGGAGAAGATGTTTCCACCAGTGGGAGAGTCTAGGACCAGAGGTCATAGCCTTAGAAAATAAAGGACATTCCTTTCGGAAGGAGATGAGGAAGAATTTCTTTAGTCAGAGTGTGGTGAATTTGTGGAATTCATTGCCACAGAAAGCTGTGGAAGCTGTCGATGGATATTTCTAAGGCAGAGATGGATAGATTCTTGATTAGTACGGGTGTCAGGGGTTATGGGGAAAAGGCAGGAGAATGGGGTTAGGAGGGAGAGATAGTTCAGCCATGATTGAATGGCGGAGCAGACTTGATGGGCCGAATGGCCTAATTCTACTCCTACCACTTATGAGCTTATGAACAGTGTTGCTTTATATAATTGCACGTCCAGTACCGTTTAATAAAAACTTTTCAGGGGATCCATTCTACATTCTACCCTTTCCCCAAAACTACATTTCCTATTCACATCAGAAATCCAGAAATCAAAAGGATACACCTGCCATGATTGAATGACGGAGTAGACTTGATGGGCCTAATGGCATTGTCCCATCTGGGGTATGACAATAAAACACTCTTGATTCTTGACTCTTGGCCCTATCACTTATGAACCCATAAACTTACGACGAACTGCTGCTGCTAACGTGAAATATCCCCATATTACGCAACCCGTCTCACCTTACTGACGCATACACTCCTGTATCAGCTACATAATGGCCCACCTCCTTTCACTCTGAATAGGCAATGACAGCACGCCCTAGTTTTCAAGGTGTTACTCGCCTGTATTTATTACAAATGCTGTAACATTATCAAAGCACTTCATGTAATTTCATGCTTCAAAACCTTTCGAGTGTCACCCGCGATCCGAAGCACTGTTAAATGCAGGGTTGCTAAGGAGACAAGGAGATATAGTTTGGAAGCTGGCGCGGAGAACCGATGGTGATTGTTTTAACCCGTTATCTCCCTTCCTTTACATTCCCTGCAGGGACCTGGCCTCAACTCCTGTAGGCCTCGAGAGCCTGCAGATGAAGAAGGATCCAGACCTGCCCATTTCAACCCCCCTGACCCCACAGATGCTGCCTGGTCAGTTGGGCAATTGAGCTCCTCAACCACTTTTGTTTGTTGCCCAAGATCCATGCCTACCCAGATTCAGAGCTGAGGCAACATGTAGTCTGTGTGGCGTTGTTCTCCTTCCTAAGGAAGGGTGGTCTTGCCCAAAAGTGGATGAAATACAGGTTGTCGGGATCCGTTCATGGGATAAGGACAGGTTAGGTAGAAGGGCCTCGATCAAACGTCACCAATTCCATTTCTCCAGAGATGCTGCCTGACCCACTGAGTTACTCCGACTTTTTGTGTAAACCAGCATCTGCTGTTCCTTCCAACACGGGTTAAGCAGGACAGGCTGACTGTCACTTAAGTTCAGTTTAGTTTAGTGTATTGTCACTTGTACCGAGGTACAGTGAAAAGCTTTTGTTGCGTGCTGGAAGGATAATACATGATCGCGATGCTTGATAAACACTGTCTCAACTGCCTCCTCCAGCAGTTCGTTCCACACACCCACTACCCTTTACGTGAAAGAGTCTCTTAAAGAGACATTTTGCCCCTTTGCTCAAACAATGGAATTTTCAGATTTTGCTGTCAAAATTCAGCAGGTCAGGCTCCATCTGTGGAAGATTTTGGATTGGAAAACTTTATTGTCACTCAGACTTTGCGGTCTGAACGAAATTTCGTTGCCTGCAGTCATACATATAGTAAATAACAAAAACACACAATAGACACATATTTAACATCCACCACAGTGAGTTCACCAGACACCTCCCCACTGTGGTGGAAGACTAAAATCTTGTCTTTGTCTCTTCCCTTCTTCCTCTTCCTCTTCCTCTGCGCTGAGGCGACCCGGGCCTCCGATGTTGTGACCACACCGGGTGATGTAAATAAGTCCCGCGGGTGAACCGCGCTCCGCGAGCGGGCCGGTTCAACTCCGCGGCCCGGGGCGGTCGAAGCTGCCGAAGCTGCCGCCCTCCAGTCCAGCGGACGCAGCTGTTGCCGCGGGAGCTCCGGAAAAACAGGTCACCGACCTGTGACCTGCGAGCTCCCGACGATGTCGTCCACTGGGCCCGCAGCCAGGCCTCCGAAGTCCCTGCCGCCGCCACCGCCACCGGAAAGCCGCCACAGCTCCGAGTCGGGCCGCCGGAACGCCTGAACCCGCCGCAGCCCCGAAGTCGGCCAGCCCCGCACTGGTAAGTCCTGGCTGGCTCTACCTCCGGAGCCTCAGGTCGGTCGCAGTTAAAGTTGGAGGCCGCCAGCTCCGCGATAGGCCTCAGCACTGAGACGGAGACGGGGGATACGACAAGAAAAGTTGCGTCCCCCCAAAAGGAAGAGAAACTAGAAACAGGGTTAATGGCCTTGAACTTTTGCATAAAGTATGTAATAAGATTTTAAATATGTGCTACAAATGATGATTATTATTATTATTTTTATTAAATCGTTGAAAACATCAGCGACGCAGTGATGCTGGTTTCCGACGGACTAGGTCAGGGGGGGGCGGGATCCCCCCGCCACGGGCACCATGTAATCCCGTGCTACCTGCTCCATGGTCGGATAGTTGGCGACTAAACCAGGTTTTCCAGGTGAGGAGGGGGGGCTGTGGACCCCCAGCAGGACCAAAAACAAGGCCTGTCAAAGGGCGGATGAGCTTCTAGCGAGCCAACGGCCATCCACACCTCAGTAGAAGTTGCGACCACTGTCGTACGTAGCTACAAAGGTCATGACACATTTTTGCTTCACATCCAAATCTATATTGAGAGGATTAATGTGAAGATGGGAAACTATTTAAGCCAGGCTAATAATAATAACAGGCTCAAAAGGACAGGAACTACTCATTAAACTGCATTGGATACACTGCATGGCTTTAATGTCTGATTGTGAACTTTTACACGTCACAATCCTTCAACTATATCCATTGGAGGAATTACATCTCAATAGCTTTTATATTGGCGAGTTAAGATTTAGTTTACTGGCCTGCACCAGTATTAATTTCCACACAACAAGCCTGACTGTCAGATCAGGAGGATACAATTGCTCTATAAAGGATTTTATGGTGCAGTCAATCAAATAGAAAGCTGTTTTGCACCTTAATAATACAGCTGCAGCAGTTTTCATCACTGGTGCTGGCCTCAGTGTTTCACATATATGTAGATTGCAGAAACAGTCATCTGAATAATAATGGGCTAGACTCAAAAAGCTGGAGGAACTTTTTGTTACTATGAGGTGTGGAGGGCAGCCCGGTGGTGCAGCGGTCAAGTAGCTGCCTTACAACGCTTTCAGCGGCTCACAGAGACCCGGGTTCAATCCTGACTACGGGTGCCATCTGTATGGAGTTTGTACGCTCTCCCCGTGACCGCGTAGGTTTTCTCCGAGATCTTCGGTTTCCTCCCACACTCCAAACACATACAGGTTTGTAGGTGAATTGGCTTGGTGTAAATGTAAAAATTGCCCCTAGTGTGTGTAGGATAGTGTTAATGTGCGGGGCTGGCTGGTCGGTGCGGACCCGTGGTCCGAAGTGCCTCTTTACGCGCCGTATCTCAACGGGTACAGTTTTGGTCTCCTAATTTGAGGAAGGACATCCTTGTGATTGAGGCAGTGCAGCGTAGGTTCACGAGATTGATCCCTGGGATGGCGGGATTGTCATATGAGGAAAGATTGAAAAGACTAGGCTTGTATTCACTGGAGTTTAGAAGGATGAGGGGGATCATATAGAAACATATAACATTATAAAAGGACTGGAGAAGCTAGATGCAGGAAAAATGTTCCCAATGTGGGGCGAGTCCAGAACCAGGGGCCACAGTCTTAGAATAAAGGGGAGGTCGTTTAAGACTGAGGTGAGAAAAAACTTTTTCACCCAGAGAGTTGTGAATTTATGCAATTCCCTGCCACAGAGAGCAGTGGAGGCCAAATCACTGGATGGATTTAAGAGAGAGTTAGATAGAGCTCTAGGGGCTAGTGGAGTCAAGGGATATGGGGAGAAGGCAGGCACGGGTTATTGATAGGGGACGATCAGCCATGATCACAATGAATGGCTCGAAGGGCCGAATGGCCTCCTCCTGCACCTATTCTCTATGTTTCTATGTTTCTATGTCAGACAGCGGGAGAAAAAGACAGGGGAATGAAAGATAGAGGGAAATGGAAGACAGTATGAAGAAGAGAGAAAGGAAGATAGTGCAAAGGAGGCGACTGAAAGAGTTTGGTAAAGAGATAAGAGACAAAGAGAGTTTGTCTCTTATCTCAATTTTCCTTTTAATCCCTCTCGTCTCCAAACCCTGACCACCATCACCGTGCACCTCTGGTTTCACATTTCTCATTTACTCCTTCCTTCCTTATCCTGCACCCTTTGTCTCCATTCCACTTCATCTCGTTTACTATTTTCCCCCATTTGCTAATCACCGTATCCCCAACCCCAACCCCTCACCTTTCTTTCCGAGCTTTCTTCCTTCCCTCTACTCAATCAGTCTGAAGAAGGATTCCAACACGAAACATCATCTCTCTATTTCCTTCCATAGATACTGTCTGGTCGGTTGAATTTCTCCAGCACTTTGCTTTCTGCTCAAGATTCCAACGTCGGCAGTCTCTCGTGGGTCCATGGACAAAATGGACAATGTGCAGAAAGGAACTGCAGATGCTGGTTTACATTGGCATAGGTTTAAGGTGAAAAGATTTAGACAATAGACAATAGGTACAGGAGCCAGCACCACCATTCGGCCCTTGGAGCCAGCACCACCATTCAATGTGATCATGGCTGATCTTCCCCAATCAGTACCCCAATTTAATAGGAATCTGAGGGGTACCTTTTTCACACAAAGGGTGGTGGGTGTATGGAACGAGCTGCCAGAGGAGGTAGTTGAGGCTGGGACTATCCCAACATTTAATAAATGGTTAGACTGGCACATGGATACAATCAGTTTGGAGGGATTTGGACCAAACGCGGGCTGGTGGGACTAGTGTAGCTGGGACACGTGGGCAAATTGGGCCGAAGGGCCTGTTTTCACACAATCTCTCTAGACACGGAATGCTGGAGTGTCTAGACTTTAGACACGGAATGCTGGAGTAACTCAGCGGGACAGGCAGCAATTCTGGAGAGAATGAATGGGTGACGTTTCGGGTCGAGACCCTTCTTCAGTTACACCAGCGTTTTGTGTCTATCTTCGAAGGTTACGTAATGACCAGGTGAGAAATTAAATGGACTGTTCGTTCAACATCCCACCTGTAACAACACTCCCACAATGCTGCACAAGTACTAATGGCCTTAATTCCAAATACTTCCTTTTTCAGCGCGACTTGAATTCGCACTTTGATTCAGAGGCAAGGTTGCTACTACCTGAGGAAGGATTAGCACTAAAGATCTATGATCTTTGGTTAGCACTGTGGAGAGTTGGGTTCAGATACACAGAGAAATAGCACGACAAGCAGATTGGTAAAAAAAACATCTAGGCAGGTACATGGATAGGTTTAGATGGATGTGGGCTAAACGCAAGCAAGTGGGACTAGTGTAGATTGGGCATGTTGGTGGGCAGGGGCAAGTTGGGCCGAATGGTCTGTTTACCTGCAGTATGACTCTAATACTCTCCCTCTAAGACAAGTAGATGGGAAGAGAGAGAGAGAAAAAAAGTTGAAACGAGGGAGAGGATATGAGAAAGACAGAGAGAAGAGGGGGAGAAAGGAGAGAGGGAGTGAGGAAGAGAGTGAGGGAGAAAGAGTGAGGGTGAGGGAGAGAGATTGTGAGAGGGGAGAGTTAGTGAGGGAGAGGGGGAGGGGGAGAGGGAAGGGGAGGGAGTGAGGGTGAGGGATGGAGAGGGAGTGAGGGAGTGAGTGAGGGAGAGGGAGAGGGAGGGGGAGAGGGAGAGGGAGGGAGGGAGTGAGTTAGTGAGGGAGAGGGGAGGGAGAGAGGGAGAGGGAGAGGGAGGGATGGAGGGAGGAAGAGAGGGTGAGGGAGAGAGATGGGGAGAGGGGGAGAGTGAGGGAGTTATGGAGAGAGATGGGGAGAGGGGGAGAGTGAGGGAGTTATGGAGAGAGATGAGGAGAGAGGAAGAGGGAGAGGGAGAGGGAGGGAAGGAGGGAGAGAGGGAGAGGGAGGGCGTGAGTGTGAGGGAGAGGGAGGGAGGGAGTGAGTTTGAGGGAGAGAGGGAGAGAGTGAGAGGGAGGGAGAGACTAGGATAGATATATAAAATAAGGAAGAAAAAGAGAGAGATATTCAGGTATAGAGAGGGAGAAGACTGACAGAGAGAAAAATAGAGAGAATGAGACAGATGGAAAGAGAGAAACACACAAACAAGAAATTGAGATGGTCAGAGACAAAATGAAGCGAGCTAGGCGGACTGTGGGATTGCAGCCAGCACAGCGGGAAAGTAATTATGCCTCTTTGGTACCAAAGGCATCAAATAAAACAGTGAAAACAACTGTCAATCAGAACTAGATGGAGCCGGGTCTCAATTACACAAGAACATTGGGATTATTGAATGCTGTTGGCAAGAGCTCAGGCAATATAGAGAAAAAATGACAACAAACGAAGGTTACTTCTGATTTCAGGGGGAAATGAATATTTCAAGTGTCTGTCACTGGCCTTTGTGATATTGGTTTGTGCAATGTGATTGAACCCAGGCCTAACTCTGAAATAGCCGGAAAATATTGAGAATATATGGTTGCACAAAGTCTCAGAGGGACAGTCCCAGAGAAGACTTTCACAAACTTTCGCAATCATAGAAACATAGAAACATAGAAAATAGGTGCAGGAGTAGGCCATTCGGCCCTTCGAGCCTGCACCGCCATTCAATATGATCATGGCTGATCATCCAACTCCGTATCCTGTACCTGCCTTCTCTCCATACCCCCTGATCCCTTTAGCCACAAGGGCCACATCTAACTCCCTCTTAAATATAGCCAATGAACTGGCCTCAACTACCTTCTGTGGCAGAGAGTTCCATGGGATGCAGTTGGCATTTGTTTGCTAAGAATTCTGTGGGCAAGACATTTATTTAGGTCAAAAGGACACAAAGTGTTGGGGTAACTCAGCAGATCAGGCAGCATCTCGGGAGAACATGGATATGCGGCGTTTCGGATCAGGAGACTCAAGAAGGGACTCGACCCAAAAAATGTCACCGAACCATGTTGTCCATGTTCTCCAGAGATGCAATCTGGCCTTCTGAGTTACTCTGTGACTCAGAAGACGAAATGTTTCAGAAAGAACTGCAGATGCTGTCGGGGATAGGGCCACGGTAAGCCTCGTACAAGGATTGTTCGACGTACCCTACAAAGAGGCAGGCGTAGCTGAGGCCCATGCGTTTGCCCATAGCTACGCCTTGGATTTGGAGAAAATGGGAGGAGTTAAACGAAAAATTGTTGAGGGTAAGGACCAGCTCCGCAAGGCGGAGGAGCGTATCGGTAGACGGGGTTACTCCAGCACTTTGTGTCCTTTTGTGTGTTAATCCGCATCTGCAGTTCTTTGTTTCTACATTTATTGCAAAATAGTAGTTCCAGTTTTCGAGAGAAACAGCATGGAAGCAGGTCCTTTGGCCCACTGAGTCCATGCCAACCACCGACCATCCATTCACGCAAGTTCCATGTTATTCCACTTTCTTATCCACTCCCTACACATTAGGGGCAATTTTACAATTAACCTACAAGCTCGCAGGTCTTTGGGATGTGGGAGGAAAGTGGAGCAGCTAAAGAATCCCATGCACCAAAGGCAGATTGTGCAAACTCCACACAAACAGCATTCAACCTGGGTATGTGGCGCAGAGAGGCAGCAGCTAAGTTTAGTTTAGCTTAGAGATACAGCACGGAAACAGGCCCTTCGGCCCGACCAGCGATCCCCGCACATTAACACATGTGGTGCAGACGGTAGAGCAGCCGCCTTACAGCGCTTGCAGCGCCGGAGACCCGGGTTCGATCCCGACTACGGGCGCTGTCTGTACGGAGTTTGTACGTTCTCCCCGTGACCTGCGTGGGTTTTCTCTGAGATCTTCGGTTTCCTCCAACACTCCAAAGACGTACAGGTTTGTAGGTTTGTAGGTGTGAAGAAGGGTTTCGGCCCGAAACGTTGCCTATCTCCTTCGTCCATAGATGCTGCTGCACCCGCTCCAGCATTTCTCCAGCATTTTGTGTACCCTCGATTTTCCAGCATCTGCAGTTCCTTCTTAACACAAACGTTTGTAGATGAATTGGCTTGGTATAAGTGCAAATTCTCCCTAGTGTGTGTCGGATAATGCTAGTATATGGCTATCGCTGGTGGGTGCGGACTCGGTGGGCTGAAGGGCCTGTTTCCATGATGTATCTCTAAACTAAACTAAACTAAACTAAGCTCTCTCTAAAGAAAACAGTATCTCTAAACTAGAGATTGTCTAGTCACTGAATCACTAGTCTAGGAACTGTCATATGAGAAAAGATTGAAAAGACTAGGCTTGTATTCACTGGAGTTTAGAAGGATGAGGGGATATCTTATAGAAACATGTACAATTATAAAAGGACTGGACAAGCTAGATGCAGGACAAATGTTCCCAATGTTGGGTGAGTCCAGAACCAGGGGCCACAGTCTTAGAATAAAGGGGAGGTCATTTAAGACTGAGGTGAGAAAAAACTTTTTCACCCAGAGAGTTGGGAAATTATGGAATTCCCTGCCACAGAGGGCAGTGGAGGCCAAATCACTGGATGGATTTAAGAGAGAGTTAGATAGAGCTCCAGGGGCTAGTGGAGTCAAGGGATATGGAGAGAAGGCAGGCACGGGTTATTGATAGGGGACGATCAGCCTCCTCCTGCACCTATTTTCTATGTTTCTATGTTTCTATAAACATTTTCCAGATGGATGGGAAGAACAGAATGCCTCAAAATTCAAATTAATTTTTGGTGTGGCTGAAGGAATATGAGTGACCTACTTAACTTGTCTAGCTGGAATGCTCAGTGACTGCCAAATAGTTATTTACCAATTGTACCATCCCCCAAAGTGAGTTTCAATCCCTGTCTTCATTCCCACCTCTACAGAACGAAGAGAGAATAAGTGGATGATTTAGTTTAGAGATACAGCATGGAATCAGGCCCTTCGGCCTATCGAGTTCACGTTGACCATCGGTCACCCATTCACACTAGTTTTATATTGTCCCACTATCTTATCCACTGCCGACACACTAGAGGCAATTCACAAAGGCCAATTAACCTACAAACCCGCACGTCTTTGGGAAGTGGGAGGAAACCGGAGCATCGGAAGGAAACCCATGTGGTCACAGGGAGAAAGTGCAAACTCCACACAGACAGAACCCAAGGTCAGGATTGAACCCGGGCCTCTGGTCAGTGCAGACTTAATGGAGCAGCGGTAGAGTTACGGCCTAACAGAGCCAGAGGCCCGGGTTCGATCCTGACTGCAGGTGCTGGCTGTACAGAGTTTGCACGTTCTCCCCCTGACCTGCGTGGGTTTTCCCCGTATGCTCTGGTATCCTCCCACACTCCAAAGACGAACAGGTTTGTAGGCTAATTGACTTGGTAAAATTGTAAAAATGTTCCTAGTGTGTAGATAGTGCTGGTGTATGAGGTAACCGCTGGTCAGCGCAGACTCAATGGGCCGAAGGGCCTGTTTCCACGCTGTCTGACTCTATGAGGGGCATTGACTTGCACTAACTTTGCTTAAAACTGAAAGGAAACAAGATCCTATCTTGTGTAAGATACAGTATAATCATGAATTGACTGACTGTAAGCTCAATGTACACCTCTGGGTTTGTGAATTCATAACAGGTGTCTCTCTGTCAGCCGTGCCAGCAGCCACAGGGATAAAGTGGTGGAATTGCATCTCGGAAAATCTCTCGACAAGTTAATAAATAGCTTGCAGGAGTTAAAACCCAGACTGTGCCAGTAAATGTAATAGATAACAGCGTCTTTCTCTTCCCCAGACTTATCAAAAGTAGGATAAAAGCAGAAAGATCTTATTTCCTTTCAGGAGCCTTACCGACCCTTCTCAAACATGTCCTCGGTTCCTTTTTACACGACAGATAAATTGCTGTGCCAAGAAAAGTCATTGTTTCAATCGTGCTTTCTCTTCGATGAGTCGGTAGATCTCTGTCAATAAGGCCCCTAACTTTATATTCCATTTATAAAGATTTATGAGGAAGAATTATCAATATATGAAAGAGGTAGAGGATGGCTGGGCAAAGGTCCAAGAAAGCACTTTGGAGCCCAGGACGGCTATGAAACCTGACCTCAGATCACAGGGTTACTGACTCAGTGGAAGTTGCAAACATTGATTGCCTTTAAGTTCCCTCATTGACATGGAGGTTGGGAAATGATGAGGTCAACGAGTAGCTGCTGTCCACGATTATTTATTGGGTGCCATGGTCTTGGGTCTACCTGTATCTGAGCACGTGGAACACTGCTACCAGTGTCAGAGCCTGGTTGTGGAGAGGATGTTTCCACCAGTGGGTGAGTCTAGGACCACCCACTGGCCACAGCCCCAGAATAAATGGACGTACTTTTAGAAAGGAGATGAGAAGGACTTTCTTTAGTCAGAGGGCGGTGAATCTGTGGAATTCATTGCCACAGGCGGCTGTGGAGGCCATCAATAGATATTGTTAAGCCAGAGATAGATTGGTTCTAGATTAGTACGGGTGTCAAGAGTTAGTTGGGAGAAGGCAGGAGAATGGGGTTAGGAGGTAGAGATAGATCAGTCATGATTGAAAGGCAGAATACAGTTGATGGGCCGAATGGCCTACTTCTGCTCCTATCACTTAGGACCTTATGATCAGTGCTGCTGATCATAAGTAATCACATTAATATCAAGTAATGTTTAATTAAAACTTTTAATGTCAATGGATATTTTTAAAGCAGAGATTGACAGAGTCTTAGCGGGTGAAGCAGCATCTATGGAGCGAAGGAAATAGGCAACGTTTTGGGTCGAAACCCTTCTTCGGACTGAGAAGGGTTTTGACTCAAAACTTTGCCTATTTCCTTCCCTCCATAGATGCTGCCTCACCAGCTGAGTTTCTCCAGCATTTTTGTCTACCTTCGATTTTCCAGCATCTGCAGTTCCTTCTTAAACATTGACAGAGTCTCGATTAGTACGGGTGTCAGGGGTTATGGGGAGAAGGCAGGAAATAACCCCATAACTGTTGACACCCTTAACTAATCAAGCACTGGTCAATCTCCGCCTTAAAAATACCCATTTAACCTGTTAATCTCTGCTTGGAAAATAACCCACGGTCTGTGGCAATGAATTCCACAGATTCACCACCCTCTGGTGATATACCTCACGCTGCATCACCGTGACTAGGCTTCCACCAGAACTGGCTGCAAAGTTTGTCCGAAAGTAGGAACACGGTGCTATATATGCCGCTGTGAGAATCGGTGTTATTATGCCCCTGTCCCACTTAGGAAACCTGAACTGGAGACTTTGTGCCCCACCCAAGGTTTCCGTGCTGTTCCCGGAGGTTTTTGTCAGGTTCCCGGAGGTTTTTTCCATTTTTTGAAATAATCGCCGGAACGTAAAAGAAGCGGAAACCACTTTCGACCGTTAGGGAGACTGACAAAAACTTCCGGGAACCGCACGGAAACCTTAGGTGGGGCGCAAAGTCTCCAGAGGTTTCCGTTCAGGTTTCCTAAGTGGGACGGGCATATTTTCCAGTGACTGGCGCTGATGTTTGCAGACCCGTGGCACACACAGTGTCGCATTCAAATGCAAATGCAACGCTCCCCTGCTCCACATAAATGTGCTCACGGCACACAATGTCACACAGCAAAGTTAAATTAATTCAGTGCGTGGAACAAAATGTTCTGTCGTTCTTACATAATCAATAGTGGGAAATTAAAAAAAAATGGAAAAAAACAAACAAAAACATGCAGTGCAGCTCTGTAACAAGTTGGTGACATTCTGTAAAAAAGCACAGTGGTTATTTAATATAAGGATGATTACTTGTATTGTTTATGCCACCCTGTGTCAGCTCATTAAAACTTCAAGAGGAATTCTTCCATTACTTTACAGGAACTCAGTTCTGTCCAGTAGGAATTAAGGGAGTAAACGAGGTGCTAGAGGAGTATAAAGAATGTAAAAAGAATCTTAAGAAAGAAATTAGGAAGGCTAAAAGAAGATATGAGGTTGCTTTGGCAAGAAAGGTGAAAGTAAACCCAAAGGGTTTCTACGGCTATATTAATAGCAAAAGGATAACGAGGGATAAAATTGGACCATTAGAGAACCAGAATGGACAGCTATCTGCAGAGCCAAAAGAGATGGGGGAGATATTGAACAATTTCTTTTCTTCGGTATTCACCAAGGAGAAGGATATTGAACTCTGTGAGTTAAGGGGAAAAAGTAGAGTAGCTATGGAAACTATGAGATTCAAAGAGGAGGAAGTACTGACACTTTTGAAAAATATAAAAGTGGATAAGTCTCCAGGTCCTGACAGGATATTCCCTAGGACATTGAGGGAAGTTAGTGTAGAAATAGCAGGAGCTATGACAGAAATATTTCAAATGTCATTAGAAACGGGAATAGTGCCGGAGGATTGGCGTACTGCGCATGTTGTTCCATTGTTTAAAAAGGGTTCAAAGAATAAACCTAGCAATTATAGACCTATTAGTTTGACGTCAGTGGTGGGCAAATTAATGCTGATAAGTGTGAAGTGCTACATCTTGGCAGGACAAATCAAAATAGGATGTACATGGTAAATGGTAGGGAATTGAGGAATGCTGTGGAACAGAGGGATCTAGGAATAACTGTGCATAGTTCCCTGAAGGTGGAATCGCATGTAGATAGGGTGGTAAAGAAAGCCTTTGGTGTACTGGCCTTTATAAATCAGAGCATTGAATATAGGAGTAGGGAAGTAATGTTAAAATTGTACAAGGCATTGGTAAGACCAATTCTGGAGTATGGTGTACAATTTTGGTCGCCTAGTTATAGGAAGTGTAGATGGTTTATATGCAACCAATAATATAGTTACCTCACTCCCATTAACCCCGCCCAGTTAACATCAATCATAACGCCTTCCCCTCAGTAGGAAAATGTAGCCGGTGCTTGAAGGTGTGTGTAATACCCAGTGCTATCATTAAAAGATGTTGCACACTTAAGAGCTTGTAAAGTTTTCATTTACATGGTGTCAAAGCTGGAAGATACTTGCGTCTCCTGTTTATCGGTTTTTATTTTTTTTTGATTTGTGTTTTTTGTGCTTTGATCTCTTTGGCCATGGCGTCCTCTTGCAGAAAGCCCGAGCAGCTTGTCTTTGATGCTGACATCCCTCACGTCGGAGATGGTGATCTTCAAGCTGCGGAAACACTTCTCCACTTTTGGGACCCCGGTCAGGCTGCAGACTGACAACGCAGGCAGTTTACAAGCCGAGAATTCAAAAGCTTTGCCGACAAGTGGAACTTCGTGCATTTCACCAGCAGCCCAGAGTACCCACAGAGCAACGGCCTAGCAGAACGGGCCGTCCGCAGCGCCAAGCTTCTGATGGAACAGGCGCGACTATCCAATTCTGATTTGTATTTGGATCTCCTGAACCTCAGGAATGTTTCCAGGGATCCGGCCATGGGGTCCCCTGCTCAGCGTCTGATGTCCAGAACTACCAGATCCACCGTCCCGATTGCCCAGCGCCAGCTGAAACCTCGGGTGCTGGAGCCCGCCTCCGTGCAGAGGCGAATTCAAGAGAAACATGACAGCCAGCGGCGTTCCCACGATCGGTCGTGCAGACCACTCGATCCTCTGTTGCCCGGACAGGTTGTTCGATTGCAGACCGCCAGTGGGCACTACCGTCTGGCCACCGTGGTTGGGGTGGCCGACTCACCTCGTTCGTATCTGGTCGACTGTGAGGGTTCCATCTACCGAAGAAGCCGACAACACCTGCTTGCGGTTAATGAGCCACAGCCGCAGCCCCTGGCCCTATGCCCCTCCACTCTCCTATCAGCAGCCGGCTGCCGCCCCGGCTGGTGTTCCCTGCATGCCTCGGTCCCCGTCGCGGGCGCCTCGTTCCCCTCTGCGCGGGTCCCCTGTTGCCGGTCGCGGTTCTCCCTCTCCTGTTTCTCCCACCCCAATGCCCTTCCCTGGTTCCCCGGCTGCCTTGCGTCCTCCTGCTTCTTCTGCTCTTTCGGGGGAGGGGGAGACATCCGTACGCGCTCGGGCAGGATCAGTAAGCCGCCTGTTCGCTACGGCGATTTCGTTTAATTCTGCTGTTTAATTCGGTTGTCGTGACAACAATCTGTTTTTTTGATTTCTAAGGGGAAGGATGTAGATGGTTTATATGCAACCAATAATATAGTTACCTCACTCCCATTAACCCCGCCCAGTTAACATCAATCATAACGCCTTCCCCTCAGTAGGAAAATGTAGCCGGTGCTTGAAGGTGTGTGTAATACCCAGTGCTATCATTAAAAGATGTTGCACACTTAAGAGCTTGTAAAGTTTTCATTTACAGGAAGTATGTCAACAAAATAGCGAGTGTACAGAGGAGATTTACTAGAATGTTGCCAGGGTTCCAGCAACTATGTTACAGAGAAAGGTTGAACAAGTTAGGTCTTTATTCTTTGGAGCGCAGAAGGTTAAGGGGGGACTTGATTGAGGTCTTTAAAATGATGAAAGGGATAGACAGAGTTGACGTGGATACGTTTTTCCCATTGAGGGTAGGGAAGTTTCAAACAAGAGGGCATGACATGAGAATTAAGGGACAGAGGTTTCGGGGTAACATAGAAATATAGAAACATAGAAATTAGGTGCAGGAGTAGGCCATTCAGCCCTTCGAGCCTGCACCGCCATTCAATATGATCATGGCTGATCATCCAACTCAGTATCCCGTACCTGCCTTCTCTCCATACCCTCTGATCCCCTTAGCCACAAGGGCCACATCCACTCACTCTTAAATATAGCCAATGAACTGGCCTCAACTACCCTCTGTGGCAGAGAGTTCCAGAGACTCACCACTCTCTGTGTGAAGAAAGTCTTTCTCATCTCGGTCTTAAAGGATTTCCCCCTTAACGTGAGGGGGAACTTCCTTAAGCTGTGACCCCTTGTCCTGGACTTCCCAACATCGGGAACAATCTTCCTGCATCTAGCCTGTCCAACCCCTTAAGAATTTTGTAAGTTTCTATAAGATCCCCTCTTAATCTCCTAAATTCCAGAGAGTATAAACCGAGTCTATCCAGTCTTTCTTCATAAGACAGTCCTGACATCCCAGGAATCAGCCCCTCAAATAACGTGAGGGGGAACTTCTTTACTCAGAGGGTGGTGGCTGTGTGGAATGAGCTTCCAGCAGAAGTGGTGGAGGCAGGATCGATTTTAACATTTAAGAGTAAAGTGGATAGGTATATGGACGTGAAGGGAATGGAGGGGTATGGTCTGAGTGCAGGTAGATGGGACTAGGGGAAAACAAATGGTCGGCACGGACTGGAAGGGCCGAGAGGGCCTGTTTCCGTGCTGTAATTGTTATATGGTTATATGGTTATAAGTGTTTGTTTAGTTTAGAGAGACAGTACAGCGTGGAAACAGGTCCTTCGACCCACCGAGTCCGCGCCGACCAGCGACCCCCGCACACTAACACTATCCTACACACACTAGGGATGATTTACCTGTATACCAAGCCAATTAACCTACAAACCTGTAGGTCTTTGGAGTGTGGGAGGAAACCGAACATCTTGGAGAAAACACATGCAGTCACGGGGAAAACTCCGTACTGATAGTCCATCCGTAATCGGGATCGAACCCGGGTCCATGGCACTCTAAGCGCTGTAAGGCAACAACTCTACCACTGTGCCGCCCTTTAATCTCAAACTCTCGGACAAAACTGGTGGATCTCAGGCTGAAGAAGGGTCTCGTCTTAAAACGTCACCTATTCCTTGACTCCAGAGAGGCTGCCTGACCCACTGAGTTACCCCGACATTTTGTGTCTACCTTTGGTGGATGTATCAATCTCGCCTTTTGCTTTGCGTGGCATCCGTCTTGGACCTTCTCGGTTGTGTGATGCGGTTAGACAGATACATGGATAGGACAGGTTTAGAGGGATATGGGCTAAGCGCAGGCAGGTGGGACTAGTGTAGATGGGACATGTTGGTCGGTGTGGGCAAGTTGGGCCAAAGGGCCTGTTGCTCTATGACTCTGAGACTCGTAGATACTCGGGCCTATTTTTTTACTGGTGGACATTTTTCATCAGGGTGGAAAAAACGTCCCGACTAACCTGATGCCCCAAGTACCTACGGATGACATAAGGAGCCGCTACGATATATCTACGGACTCCTACGGACTTGTTACGAACATTCTGCGAGTTTGAAAACTCGGGAGAATTCGTGAATAACTCGGGAAAGTGGGACATGCCCTTTAGACACACGGGAAGGGTATAATTAGGGGTCGGAGTGGGGGAGAGGGAGGGAGTGAAGGAGAGAAGGAGCGAAGGAGAGGGGGAGGGAGTGAGGGAGAGAGGGGGAGAGAGGAAGGGAGGGAGGGGGGAAGGCGAGGGGGAGGGAGAGAGGGAGGAAGAGGTAACAAAAAAGTGAAGAAAAAAAGAGGGAGAGAAAAGCAAAGAGGCAGAAAGGGAAATATGGAGAGATTTATGAACAGAATTACAGAATTTGGGTGCCAAGTATCTGAAGAACTCTCTAAGCGTAGTTTAGTGATTAAATCAGGGTTGTGGAAGAATTTTAGGATTATAGCAATCATCGGAACACTGGAGATGATAACAAATGGAAGCAAAGGAGGATTCAAACAGAGGGTTGAGAAGGACATAGGTTTAAGGTGATGGTGGGAAGATTAAATAAGAACCCAAGGAGTAACCTCTTCACACAAAGAGTGGTGGGTGTTTGGAACGAGCTGCCAGAGGAGGTCGTTGAGGCAGATATGATTGCAACATTTAAGAAACATTTAGACGGGTTTGCGGATAGGACAGGTTTAGAGGGATATGGGCCAAACACAGACAGGTGGGACTAGTGTAGATGGGACATGTTGGTCGGTGTGGCAAGTTAGGCCATAGGGCCTACTTCCATGCTGTATGACCCTATGTCTCTATCATACTTACCAAAGACTTCAGCTTGAACAAGTGATTAAATTGAGTTTAATTTATTGTCACGTGTATCGAGGTTGAGTGATACAGACCAGCGGAAAGAGCATACATGATGACAACCAATTATGAACAATATCGGGTGGTGAGTATCGATCTCTGGAGACTTTAGGCAGCAAATACATTGGAAATAACAAAGCTGTTAAAGGTTATACTCTGGAGTACAGGCATCCTGTACATGTAAAGCATTTTAGTGTAATGGCTATATTGAGGATAATGGTGGAAGCAACAAACACACAGAAAATTGAAAAGTGTAGAAACAAGCACTTTCAGGAAAATGAAGATTCCTATTAAGACCTTCACATGACTCGGGTGCCACTGGGAAATCAGGAACCGTGGCTGACTTCTTGATGGGAATCAATTTGTAAACCTCAATCTGAGGATGTCACACAGCGCTGTACGGCTGATGAGGTCATTTTATAGCAGTTACTTGTGGTCTTGTGGAGACGTGGCAGGCAATTAGTACTCAGCAGGATCCCGCAAACACCAGCGTGAGGGCAGCATGGTGGTGCAGTGGTGGAGTTGCTGCCTTACAGCGTTCCATCCTGACCACGGGGGCGGTCTGCACGGAGTTTATATCTTCTCCCCGTGACCGCCTGGGTTTCCCTTCCCACACTTCAAAGACATGCGGGCAAGATCATCTCTGACCCTTCTCGCCCTGGCCACAAACTCTTTGAATCACTTCCCTCTGGAAGGCGACTCCGGACTGTCAAAGCTGCCGCAACCAGACGTAAAAACAACTTCTATCCACGAGTAGTTGCTCTACTCAACAGCCAAAAATCTGTAGCCTCCTTTTGATCTGGTATTTTGTTGGTTCACATGCTTGATCAATGGTGTTTTATTATTATTAATGTTTAGTGTTTTCTGAGTCATTCGTAACTGTCACTGTATGTCATGTTGCTACTTGTGGGCGGAGCACCAAGGCAAATTCCTTGTATGTGAATACTTGGCCAATAAACTTACTTACATACTTACTTACTTACAGGTTTGTCGGTAGTGTAGGAAGGGACTGCAGAAGCTGGTTTATACCGAAGATAGACACAAAATGCTGGATTAACTTAGCTGGGCGGGCAGCATCTCTAGAGCGAAGGAATGGGTGGAGAAGGGTCTCGACCCAAAACCTCACCCATTCATTCTCTCCCGAGACTGAGTGACTCTAGCATTTGTGTCTATTTTTGTGTTCATAGGTTAATTAGCTTCGGTAAAGATTGTAAATTGTCCCAGTGTGTAGGATAGTGCTAGTGTATGGGGTGATCGCCGGTCATCATGGCTTCGATGGGCCGAAGGTCCTGTTTCCTCGCTGTATCTCAAAACTAAAATGTTGGCTGAAGAATACATGGAGAAATTGTTCAAAGTTGTTGATTTCTGTTCAACCCTCTTCTGGTTGGAACTGAGAAAATTTGGCGCTGGTTTACACGTTAAATTTAAGAATAAGGAGTAAGCCATTTAGAACAGAGACGAGGAAACACTTTTTCTCACAGAGAGTGGTGAGTCTGTGGAATTCTCTGTCTCAGAGGGCGGTGGAGGCCGGTTCTCTGGATGCTTTCAAGAGAGAGCTAGATAGGGCTCTTAAAAATAGCGGAGTCAGGGGATATGGGGAGAAGGCAGGAACGGGGTACTGATTGGGGATGATCAGCCATGATCACATTGAATGGCGGTGCTGGCTCGAAGGGCTGAATGGCCTACTCCTGCACCTATTGTCTATTGTCTATTGTCTAAATTACAGGTGGCAAACTAGAGGCTCAGTTCAACATTAAGACTCAAGTTCATCTCTCATTATATGGAAGTGAAAATGAGTTAACCTCAAATTTTAGAAAGAAATGTGTCACAAGCAGAAAACGTTCATGTTTTTGCAAAAAACACAAACGATCTGGTTTACTATCAGAACAGATAGCACAGGAACAGGCCCTTTGGCCCACAATGTCAGCTCTGAACATAATGCCAAGACCAACTCTTACCAGACTGCATATAACCCATATCCCTCCTTTCCATGCATATCTATGCGTTTATCCAAAAGTCTCTTTACATTCCACTATCATATCTGTCTCAACCACCAACCCTGGCAGTGTGTTCCAGCCACTCACCACTGTTCGTGTTAAAAAAACCTGATGCACAAATACTCTCTAAACTTTACCCCTGTAACCTTAAACCTGTGCACTCCAGTATTTTAATTTTCCATTCTGGGAAAAAAGGTTCTGGCTGTCTACCCTATCTATTCCTCTGCATAAATCCCATAGGCAGTGCTCACCAAATCCATCTTATATGTAATACCAAACCCAACAAAGCAGTTGCCTCTTAAACATCCTCCAAATGGCCCAGCGAGCCACTAGGTGCAAAGGGCAGTCTGAGGAAGGGTCTCGACCCGAAACGTCACCCATTCCTTCTCTCCAGGGATGCTGCCTGACAAGCTTTTTGTGTCTATCTTCAGTTGAAACCATCATCTGCAGTTCCGTCCTACACAAGGGCAATTGTAGATGGGCCATTTAAAGCTGACCCCTCTAGCAATGCTTCTACTGAACAAATTGTGTGACAAAAGATGTACCCGCTGAAGCTATCATTAAACGGCACTTGATGCGCATTTTATGAAGCGGCGCTGATTAACGTGTCTAAATTAACCTCCCAGAGATAAATAAAGTGTTGGTTTTATGGTCTGCCGATTCTGTTGTTTAGAAGGCACAAAATTGTTGGTCACAATTCCTTCAAGGCAAGGCAGATGCTGGTTTACAAAAGAGGACACAAAGTGTTGGAGTAACTCAGTAGGTCAGACTAAAGATCGCCTTACCCCTGAAGATAGGCAAAAAATGCAGGAGTAACTCAGTGGGCTAGGGAGCATCTCTGGAGAAAAAGAAATAGGTCGACACAAAATGCTGGAGTAATGCCCCTGTCCCACTTAGGAAACCTGGACGGAAACCGCTGGAGACTTTGCGCCCCACCCAAGGTTTCCGTGCGGTTCCCGGAGGTTTTTGCCAGTCTCCCTAATGGTCGAAAGTGGTTTCCGTTTTAAAAATCGGTAATTTTTTAGTCGAAGCCGGTTGCGATGCTAGTTGAAGGTGGTCGCCGGAGGACAGAAACCTCCGGGAACCTCCGGGAACGGAAACTCTGGGTGGGGCACAAAGTCTACAGAGGTTTCCGTTCAGGTTTCCTAAGTGGGACAGGAGCATTATTCAACGGGGCAGGCAGCATCTCTGGAGAGAAGTAATGGGTGATGTTTCGGGTCGAGGCCCTTCTTCAGACTGAGCTGAGTTATTCCAGCACTTTGTAGCTCACCTCCATGAACATTTGTTGTTACAATGCCAGTGTTGTGAATGGATTACTGGTTTGTGAGTAATTAACATGGTTTTACTGCCAATTAGGAGAGGTTCAATTAAAGTGAGATCTTTACAAGTCATTGTTATAACGATATTTACAGATTACCCCAACGCTAATTGTGTGTCAGGAGTTCTGAAGCCTCGCGTCTGAAAGGCTGTCCATTTCCTTTCCATTTCGGAAGGAATTACTGTCAATAAAACCCAACCAAAGGAAAAAAAAACAAACTCAAGTATTGTTGGCTTATTCAATCAAGCTTACTTTATCCAGTCTAGACATAGATTAAAGTCTTCTGCACAAACTTTTAAACAGATGTGTTTATATTATATAATTGTTAGTCACCTTCAACTGGTACTTGGAAAAGGACAAATATGTTTATAAGTCCATAGATTTAGCTTGGTTTAGAGATACAGCACGGAAACAGGCCCTTCGGCCCATCGAGTCCGCGCCGACCAGCGATCCTTGCACATTAACACCATCCTACACTACACACACTAGAGACAATTTACATTTTTACCAAGCTAATTAACCAACCAACCTGGACGTCTTTGGAGTGTGGGAGAAAAGCCACAAAGGTCACGGGGTGTACGTACAGACTCCGTGCAGACAGCATTTCAAGAGAGAGCTAGATAGGGCTCTTAAAAATAACAGTCAGGGGATATGGGGAGAAGACAGGAACGTGATACTGATTGGGGATGATCAGCCATGATCACATTGAATGGCGGTGCTGGCTCAAAGGGCCGACTGGCCTACTCCTGCACCTGTTGTCTATTGCCTATTGAATCAGGGCCTAAATATGAGACTTGTCTTAGCAGGAAAACCAGAGCAATTTTCGAAGACATGGATTCCATTCATTGATTTATTACAAGGACAGTATGGTGCAACACAACCTCGGAATTAAACCGATTTACGGGTTGGGTGATGGGTGGGGAGAGATAAGAAGCAGGTATATCATCGCTCTTTGTTTTACTTCCTGTTTTTGTCTTTTTATTTTTTTTATTTTTCTACTTACTCACTCTTCGACTACACCTATGTGGTAGTCTAGGGGTTCTATTCTTACACATTCACTTTATCTTTTTCTTGCTTTTTTCTCTCTTTTCCTATTTCGTCTTAGCTAAAAATTAAAATTGAAGCGGTATTATGTCATATGCCGCGGTTTATACTTTTGTACACTGCTTCTAATAAATAAATAAAAAAAAATAAATAAAAAATAAATAAAATCAGTGCCTCTGGCGCTGTAAGGAAGTAGCTCTACCGCTGTTCCACTGTGCTGCTCTAGTTCACGTGATAAGAACAGAAATAGGCCATTCGACACATCACATCCACTCAGCCATTCAAACATGTTTCCAAAGCTAATGTTTCCAAATCTGATTTTGTATGAGTTTTTTTTCTTTCATTTTCCAATGAAAATATTGGTATGGTCTTCGCAGAAGCTGTTTTTTTCATCTATATCAACTGTAAAATGCTATTAATCTGAGCTTTTCACTTTAACGAGGGGTGGGAGCTTGGAAAAATTCACCGCTTATTTCAAAAAAGCAAGTGCCAGGGATCTCAATCAGGCAGATGCTTAAAGTCTCTGCCAACAGAACGGATTTAGCGACTTTTGGAAATGAAGCTCTAATGCCAGTTAATTGAAGCAGGAACTTGAGTTGAGAGTCCTCGTTTCTCCTTATACTAGGTTCAGGCAGAGTGAGATTTTTCTACATAAACCCAACCCTTTTGAAGAGATCAATTCCAGAACTACCCTTCAACACAGGTTAATAAGTAAATCTGAGGAAAGATGCACAGGCCCTGGAGATTGGCCACAGGAGGTTTCCAAGGATGATCCCAGGAATAAGTGGGTTAACATATGATGAGCGTTTAATGGCACTGGGCCTGCACTCGCTCGAGTTTAGAAGGGTGAGAGGGGACCTCATTAAAATTTGCAGAAATAGTGAAAGGCTTGGATAGAGTGAGCGTGGAGATGATGTTTCCACTAGTGGGAGAGTCTAGGACCAGAGGCTAGAGCCTCAGAATAAAACAACGAAAGGAGATAAGGTGAATTTGTGGAATTCTTTGCCACAGAAGGCTGTGGAGGCTGTCAATTGATATTTTTAAACCAGAGATATTTAGGTTGGAGATTAGTACAGTTGTTAAGGTTAGTGGGGAGAAGGCAGGAGAATGGGGTTAGGAGATAGAGATAGATCAGCCATGATTGAATGATGGAGTAGACTTGATGGGCCAAATGGCCTACTTCTGCTCCTATCACTTATGAGCTTATGATCAGCGTTGCTTTATATAATTGCACATCAAGTAATGTTTAATAAAAACTTTTCAGGGGATCTATTCCACATTCTACCCTTTCCCCAAAAAATACAATTCCTATTCACATCAGAAATCCAGAAATCAAACAGATACATCAGCCATGAGTGAATGATGGAGTAGACGTGATGGGCTTTTACAGTTCAGAATCAGCCTATTTCTCAGTGTCATATAAAGAAGATAGACACAAAATGCTGGAGTAACTCAGCAGGTCAGACAGCATCTCTGGACAAAAGGTGATGTTTCGAGTCCAGACCCTCTGTGAGCCATTTGGCCCACTCTATCTTTCCTGGAGCAACTGATCTCATTCGCCCGACTCTTTCCAATCAGCCTTACCTCACCTCATTTTTGAAGTTGGTTTTAAAGTGTCAAAGAGTGTAACTTACAACCGCGAAGCAGTTCCTCTTTGAGAGTAAATCAGTCACGTTAAGAGGGCTTTAATACCATCCTGAGGATATGGTTTATACCGAAGATAGACACTAAATGCTGGAGTAACTCAACGGGTCAGGCTACCTCTAGAGACGAGGAATAGGCGATGTTTCGGATCGGAACCCTTCTAAACCATAAAACACTTATCTGTAAAAAGCTCAAGAAGGAACTGCAGATGCTGGAAAATCGAAGGTAGACAAAAATGTTGGAGAAACTCAGTGGGTGCGGCAGCATCTATGGAGCGAAGGAAATCGGCAACGTTTCGGGCCGAAACCCTTTAGCAGTTGGAATTTATAATAATCATCCTAAAAGTAGGATTTAAGACTTTTTCTGGTGTGAATAGGAATTGTAGTTTTTGGGGAAAGGGTAGAATCTGGAATGGATCCCCGGAGTTACTCCAGTATTTTGTGTCTGTCTTCGGAATGTTTCAGGATGGTGCCTTGTGGAAAGGGAATTGGCAAACATGAAGCTACATTTGTGCTGCTCCAGTGTGTGTGGCTGGTGTTGGAGCCAGGCTGTGCACAGGACAATGATAACTTGTAATAAAGGGGCCCTGGTAATAAATAATGGCCATGCTGTGTAAAGTCCTGTCCTCTCTGTCCTGCAGACAATGCCACTGGTAATTATTCCACTGAGAGCATCCAAATAGAGCTGACAAGGCTGTTTGGCATCCACCCCACTGCAGTTCCTGTCTGTGAAGATTTGAGTGTGCATCAAACAGATAAAGGAAACCAGACACTCATAAGAATAATTTATATAATATAAGGCATTTATTTCACAATCTCCATATATGTGTGTGTGTGTGTGTGTGTGTGTGTGTGTGTGTGTGTGTGTGTGTGTGTGTGTGTGTGTGTGTGTGTGTGTGTGTGTGTGTGTGTGTGTGTGTACATATGCATATATGTATATATATATAATAGTAAAAAAGAACTTCTTCTTTCTCATTTCCGGCCATCTTTTATATCACGTCTTTCCGGTCGGTCAGTGAGGGTTGATGGTCGGTGGTTGCAGAGTTGGCTACTTCAGTCAC